>JAJQQW010000002.1:3586452-3858952 GCA_025583905.1 Ia io | reverse complement strand
TCACCACCATCATCGGCATCAACGGATATGGATGCTGGGCTGCTCGCTGGCCCAGGCAGCTGTCACATCCTTGAACCCAGCTGACCCCGCGCGCACCCTGGTGGGAGGGGAGGACCGGGCTGGGGAGTCTATTCAGTCTGGGCCAGAGGATCTGGGCCAGAGCACAATAGCCTTCCAAACGATTGTTTCCCAGCGGCCCTTTGATTCCCCGAGCTTGTTTTCTTTGGGCGCCTGCTCTCTGACCCCTTCCTCCTTTGTCTCCTAGTGCCCCTCCTCCCCTTCCCTTAGCCTCCCCTCCCCCAACACACTCTTCCATACACAATGTCAGGGGGAGGAAACCGGTGTATCCACCCCCAGATTTCCCACTTTTGATCCTCTCCAAGCAGAACCCATCTCAGGGGCTGGGATCCTGCCTCATTGCGGGGTGATCTGGGGGCAAATCATCTCTTAAGGTCTGCTCATCCCATCTGTAACAATGGTCCTTTTCTCTATGTGACCAGTGGAGGATTTACATTGTCAAGGACACTATGCTCAGTGACTCCACCCCACCACAACCCTAGGAGGCAGGACCCATCAGGATCCCTATTTAGTGGCTGGGGAACAGGCTTCGTGGAGTTTACCTGCTTCGAGTCATCCAGCTGGTCTGTGACGGAGTCAGGACATCGGACCTTGGCCGGCTGACATCAAAGATGACCGTAGATTCACACGCAGTTGTAAGAAATAGTTCAGAGAGAGCTCGCGCACCCTTCATCCAGTCTTCCCGAGGGACAGCATCTTGCAAAGCTACCATACGCTGTCACAGCCAGGATACTGACATCGATACAGTCCACCCATCTCATTCAGGTTGCCTCAGTTTTACTTGTACTTATGTGTGTGTTACATATACATGTATTAGTGCTCCGTGATTTTAGCATATACGTAGGTCCGTGCACTTAGCACCACAGTCAAGGTGCAGAACCTCTCCATCACCCAAGGACTCCCGGTGTTGCCCGTACTACGTAACAACACCTGCTGCTTCCCCCATCCCACATCCTTAACCCCTGCTCGCACGACTCTGTTCTGTTTCAAGAAGGTCCTATAAATGCACGCTTGCACTTGTGTGCTTCTGGAGTAGCTTTTTTTTGCACTCAGCACAGTTCCCTAGAGATTCACTCACGTCGTGTGTATCCATCGTTGGCTCTTGTTCGTTGCTGAGGAGCATTTCAAGACATGGATGCACCACAGTTAAATCATTCCCCCACTGAAGGATGCTTGGGTTTCCAGGTTCCACCAGCGATACAGGCACTGACCTGAGTGTGAGTGTAGCCCTGTGCAACTTGGTTACATGTGTGGTCTGCATAGCCACCACCACAACCAAGATATTCAACTGACCGTCCCCACACGACACACTTATGTGATCCTTCAGAGCCTCACCCATGCCTCTCCCCTCATCCGTAACCACTGGGCACTGCTCATCGGCTCGCTCTCTCTGTTATTTTACTAATGTTACCGTAGTGGTACAGTGTTAGCCTTTTCAGCTTAGCTTTTTGCACTCTGCATAACTTCCTCAAGGTTTCCAAGTTGTTGCGTGGATCAGTAGTTCATTCCTAGTTATCGCTGAGCAGTGTTATGGGTTAAATGGCAGTTTGAAGTCCTTTGCCGATTTAACCAAGTTAAGATGAGGCCTCTAGGGAGGCCCTAACCCCATATGACTGGTGTCCTTATGAGAACACAGAGAGGAGAATGAGGACACAGAGACAGGGCCACAGCGGGAGGCGGCCACGTGGAGACAGGCAGGGATTGGAGTGAGGCTGCCACAGCCGAAGAAGGCCTAGAGCCGCCAGGAGCTGGAGGGGGCCAGGTGAGATGCTCCTGGGAAGTTTCGGAGGGATCGTGGTCCTGCCAGTGCCTTGGGCTTGGACTTCGGCCTCTGGGACTGTGAGAATCAGCTTCTGTGGTGCCAAGCCTCCCAGTTTGTGGCAATTCGTTCCGGCAGCCCCAGGACGCTGCCCGTGGTTCAGAGGTACCACCGTTGGTTTGACCATTTACCCACCGAAGGCAGTCTGGCTCGCCTCCAGTCTGGGGCTGTTATGAATAACCTGCTATGCATTTTTGTGTACAGATTCCTACATGAAAAGAAGCCTTCATTTCTCTGAGAAAAATGGTTTGTTTTTAAAGAAACAGTTCATCCAATGAAGGAAGGTTGCTTTTCTTTCTAGTCTGCTAAGGCTTATTGTGAATAGGTGCTGAATTTTATCCAATGCTTTCTATCTATTGAAGACCTTTCACCAATATATTTTTAATAGAGTGAGTTACATTGATCGATTATAGGACGGCGAAGCAATCCTGAAATGAACCCAACTCATTTACGATGGACTTTCTTTTTTATGCTATAAAGCCCTGGATTTACCTTCCTATAATTTTGTTCAGTGTTTTTTTAACGTATGTTCTTATTTATTTATTTCAGAGAGAGAGGAGAGAGAGGGACAGAGAGATAGAAACAGTGGTGAGATGAGGCAGAAACATCATCGACTGGCTGCTTTCTGCACGCCCTCTACTGAAGTTTGAGCCCTCAGCCCAAACATGTGCTCTGACTGGGAATCCAACCGGTGACTTCTGGATTCCTGGGTTGACGCTCAACTGCCTAGCCCAGTGGTCGACAAACTCATTAGTCAACAGAGCCAAGTATCAACAGGACAACGATTGAAATTTCTTTTGAGAGCCAAATTTTTTAAACTTAAACTTCTTCTAACGCCACTTCTTCAAAATAGACTCGCCCAGGCCGTGGTATTTTGTGGAAGAGCCACACTCAAGGGGCCAAAGAGCCACATGTGGCTTGCGAACCGCAGTTTGCCGACCACTGGCCTAGCCGCACGGGCCAGGCTTGTTCAGGATTTTCACATCTACGTTCATGAGCGAGACTGGCCTGTCGTTTTCTTTCCCTGTAACGTCCCTGTCAGATTTGGGGATCGCTGTAACACAGGGAGTGCCCCTGTCTTCCATTCCCTGCAAGCATTGTCTAGACAGAGAGTATTTCTACCTCCTGTGTTGGTAAGACCAACTGTGGCAGTCAGTTGGGCCTGGAGGTTGCTGTGTGAAAAAGTTTTATTTACAGACTCAGTTTCTTTAATAAATACAGGAAATTCAGGCTTCCTGCATCTTCCTACATAACATCATGAAGTTTCAGTTTACAGTCTATTTGTTTCCAAATTTACTGGCATAAAGTTGTTCATAATCTCTTTTATCTGTAAAAAAGAAAAATGCAGAATTTGTGATAATGTCCCCTTTCAGGTAATGGGAACATGTGCCTTCTATCCTGTTTTCTCTTCAAAAATTCTTGCCTTGTCTACCAGCAAGAATTGGTCCTGGGGCCAAAATGTTAAAGATACTGTGACCCAATCTGAGAAACGGAGGCAGGCCGAGAGGGGAAGGTGTCGTAGTGTTCTCAGGCTGTCATAACAAAATGCCACGGACTGGGCCGCTTAAGCAGCAGACTTATTTGTTACAGACCTGGAGGCTGGAAGTCCAAGATCAAGGCCCCACATGGTTGGCTCTGGGGAGGCCTCTCTTCCTGGCTTACAGACAGCCACCTTCCTGCTGGGTGCTCCCACGGCCTTTCCTCTGTGCACACAGAAAGAGCCAGTGCTCTGGCGTCTCTTTCTCTTCTTATAAGCACACAGTCCTATCACAGCAAGTCCCCACGCTATGACCTCCTTCATTATCTCCTTAAAGACCTGTCTCTCAACACAGTCCCTTTCTGAGCGAGGTTCTAGAAGCGAGGATTTGGACATATGAGTTTAGGGAGGAGACACTTCACCCTGTAACATCAGGGCTCTCCAGGGTCCTGGTTGGTGATAGAAACGAGACTGGAGATGGCACCGCCCCTGGCACCGCCCTGACCCCAGCAGTGAGCGCCTCCCCAGAGGGCGTGTCTTCTCATGTCTAGCGGCTGTTCCATGAGTTTCTTATGGAGCCCAGTGAAACGAAGTGTCCTAAGGGGGATCTCTTCTCACTGTATAGTCTTTCCTTTTCCTAATGTGAAAACGGAGGCCCAGAGAGGGCAAATGGCTTGCCCATGATCACACAGCAAGTTGGTGGCTAGAACCCAGGTCTGCAGCTTCCAAACTCGGTGCTCTCTCCCCTAACACTCCCTCCTCCCCAAGGTGGGCTCCTGCTAGTCCCTCACTCCCTGCCAGAATCGGAAAAAAGGGAGCAAATCCGCGAGTCGGGAGCCGGCACCAACTCATTTCCTCTCACAGGATATTTGTGCTGAACTCTCTGCGCCAGGTCGGGGCAGAGAAATCTAAGCCATGTGTGGGCAGGGGGCTCTCTGTCCCACGGGCCGGAGGGTGGGCTGGGCCAGGGGCAGGGCCGCCCTGGGAGACAGAGCTGCTTGGCCTGCTTTTCCTGCCCCCAGTCCCTGCCCCAGTCTCATTGTCTGATGTTGATGTGAGGGCGCGTGTGTGTGAGGGCATGTGCATGTGAGGGCACATGCATGTGAGGGTGCGTGCGTGTGAGTGTGTGAATGTGTGTGTATGTGTGTGTGTGTACTCAGAAAACTGGAAAGTTGGACTGTATTTCTACATCCAACACTATGGTTTTTCAACCCCAAATCCCAAATGAAAGGAAGGCCAAATTAGCTCATGTCTCCATTTCCAAGTTATAATTTGAAATAATAAATGTTCAGGAAAAGAATTTCGGCTTGTAGGATGGAGTTGAAAACCACGCTGCCCGGAGCGAGCCGCTCTCATGGAGAGGAACCGCTCTGAGCGCTGCTGCGGAGGAAGCTTCCCGAACCTTCTGGGTCGGGCGGAGGAGGCCGCTGGGCCTTGCCACACCCCGGGGCTGGCGTTGGGCATGCCACGGGTCCCCTCTGGGCTGTGACTTTCACCTGGTCTGGTTTGGTCTATGGCGGGGTTCGTGTTGGGGGTCCCTCCTTGCGTTACAGCCTGAGCTGGGCAGGAGAGCCCCATGACTCTGAGCAGCCCTCCCCCCTCGCTGTGCCTCAGTTTCCTTGTCTGTAAAGGGGACCACAACAGTGTCCAGCTTAGAGGGCCTCTGGGAGGATGAAGTGAAGGAACTCTCAGATGGCGCGCTCTCGGCCCGGGCCCCGATGGCTCAGGACGCGTTCTCAGCAGCTTGAACCCGCGGGCAGGCGGAGAGCGAGCCTCTCCTGCGTTGCTAGCGTCGGGGCGGTGTTGTTTTCAAACTAGCCTGGAGACGGAAATAGTTCTTCCCTAACATTGTGAGCACTGAAATCTGTTAGCTGCTAGCCCCACCCCTAGAGTTCAAGTCCATACGTCGGAAGGGTAGGAGCAAGGCCCTTTGGGGATAAGCAACAAGCACCAGCTTCCGGCCCTTTGGCAGATGGGTAACCTCTAGGGTGGCCGTCGGGGGCCCTTAGAGCCCGCAGGAAGGAGGGGTGCAGGCATGGAGGGAGGGGTGCAGGTGCAGGAGCCCTGAGAGCAGTGCCAGCCAGGGCTGCTGGCCTGAGCAGATTGGAATCTCGCAGAGGGACAAGGCGATCACGGGTTCCGACGGCCGCCGTCAAATTAGCGGCTTACAAACAACACGCGTGCAGGGAGGAGTGGGCAGCGCCCAGGGTTTTCAGGCCGGCGACCCCACAGCGTGATGGTGGGATGGCAGGTGCACGTCACTACACACTGTCACAACCCGGAGGATGTACCCCACCCAGAGGGACCTTCCCGGAGCCCAGGGACTCGTGGCTGACCAGCTCGGTTCACGTGGTGGACGTGGTGGACAAGGACATCCGTCAGAGCCCCTGCGAGGGCCCTGGAGACACGGTGGCCGGGCCCCGGCCCCGACTTCCAGGCAGCATTTGTGTTCATACAGATTCCCACATGAGCTGCTGGTCCGGAATCACACTGGGAGCCTCCGGCCAAGGGGGTGGAATTGCTCTGTCCTGGAATTCTCCCCCACAGCACACATGAGGTGGGAAGGGAAGTTTCCGGAAAGATCACCGGGAGGCAGGAGCCAGGAGACACGGCTGCCAGGGGCCAGGGGCTCCTCCGTCTAGGCTGCTGTCAAGGGTTTTCCTCTGGGGAAAGTGTGTGACCCAGTCCGTGACGATGGCGCGCTCAGAAATGATGGGGGAGGGGAGGGTGAGGGCAAGTTTGTGTGTGGCGGGGGGGGGGGGGGGGGGGGGGAGGCCGGGAGAGGTCAGTGGGGAAAAAAAGGAATATATACTACTATTTGTAATACCTTAAACCAGGGGTCCTCAAACTTTTTAAACAGGGGACCAGTTCACTGTCCCTCAGACCGTTGGAGGGCCGGACTATAGTTTAAAAAAAACTATGAACAAATTCCTATGCACACTGCACGTATCTTATTTTGAAGTAAAAAAACAAAACGGCAAAAACACCTGCTTGTGGCCTGCGGGCCGTAGTTTGAAGGCGCCTGCCTTAAACAATAAAATTGCCCTAACTGGTTTGGCTCAGTGGATAGAGCGTCGGCCTGTGGACTGAAGGGTCCCAGGTTCGATTCTGGTCAAGGGCATGTACCTTGGTTGCAGGCACATACCCAGTAGGGAGTGCACAAGAGACAGCTGATCGATGTTTCTCTCTCATCGATGTTTCTAACTCTCTCTCCCTTCCTCTCTGTAAAAAAATTAATAAAATATATTAAAAAAACAAAAAACAAAACAAAAAAACCAATAAAATTAAAAAAAAAACCTAACACCCTATGAAATAAACCCAAACAACTCGTTAGAGGAGAGTGGCGGTGCTATGGGGGCTGAGACTGAATAAAAGGGATAAAAAGAAAAAAGAAATGACAGGGGGCTGGCAGAGGTCACAGTAGTCATCAAGACCCACGGGGCGGTGGGTCCTGAGCCCCAGCGGAGGGCCCAGTGGCCTGGCCACACACCCTCCCACAGGGACTGCCGGCTCCGTGGGCCACTGCAAACGGGGGGGACGGGGGGAGGGGACGGGCAGCGACAACATTGTTGGGACCGTTTTACCTGCGACTCGGAGCCAGAAAACAAGCCAGCAGAAGAATCTGCTTTTAATTCTCCGGCCCCAGGAGCCTGGATCGGATGACCCGTGGGACCAGCTGACCGGCCGGCTGGATCCGGCCCGCGTCCCAGAGCTAATGATGTCATAGCCCTGGGCTGTGTCGGCGGTGGCGCTGTGTAGTGGTGGATGGGGTTAATCAGCTCATGTTAACATGCTGATGATCATGAAATGAAGACGCCCGTTTCCCGGGGAGACTCGGGGCCGAGGGACTGGAGTGAAATCACTGGGACTTGACAGAGGTCACGGTTGAATTATCACAAAACTTCCTTCACTCGAAGCAGATGCTTCTGAAGATCAATTTAGTGTGAAGAGCGAACCAGGCTGAGTGGAAAAAGACATTGTCCCCTCAGCTACGTCACGGACACCCCACTGTCCTGCTCGCTGGGGACGGCCGCTGGCCATGCTCTTCCTCGGGGACTTCAGGGCACACCCCAGTCGCCCCGCAGTCCCGCTTTGGGGGAGGTTCCGTGAGATCTGCGTGTTCACGCGCAACGTGGGCACCAACAGAAGGGAGCATCAGTCGGGAAAATGATTATGACAGAGCCCGTCTTTGGCTAAAACCACGTGGTCAGCCATGCCTAGGGACCGGCCTTGACCAGACGAGACACAGACGCGGGAATGACTGCCTCCTGGTAAAGCAACAGGCCTGCGTGAGGAGCGTGCGGGCTTGGAGAGTCCGGGTCCAGTGGAGGGGCCTGGGAAGGGCGTCCGCTGCTGGCATCCCGGTTAGTGGACGCATCTTCCCTCCGGACCCCGCAGTGGTGGTCACCTCCGCCCCGCCTTTCTCTTCTACTTCTAAGTAAAGAAGCATCACTCCTCTGGTTTGTTCCAAAACGTTCCTTCTTAAAATCCTTTTTTCAAAAAAATATATTTGTATTTCAGAGAGGAAGGGAGAGGGAGAGAGAGAGAAACATCAATGATGAGAGAGAATCATTGCTCGGCTGCTTCCTGCACGCCCCCTACTGGGGACCCAGCCCACAACCCAGGCATGTGCCCTTGGCCAGAATGGAACCCAGGACCCTTCAGTCCGCAGGCTGACGCTCTGTCCACTGAGCCACACCAGCTAGGGCCCTTCTTAAAATTCTTTTCCCTTTTCTTCCGAGACCCACTGGAGCCCGGGCCCTCTTTGCACTCTCGGCCTCTCCTGCTCCACCCCCGGATCCTCTCCCAAAGGCAGTCATCCCTTAGCTGCTGCTGTTCTCAGGGCTCCGCGCTCGGTCTCTGCTCTCTGGGAGCACAGCTCCATCGTCCATTTTTTAAAAAATTTAATATTTTTTTATTGATTTCAGAGCAGAAAGCAGAAGGAGAGAGAGATAGAAACATCAATGATGACAGAATCATGGATTGGCTGCCTCCTGCACGGCCCCTACTGGGGATCGAGCCCACAACCCAGGCATGTGCCCTGACCTGGAATGGAACCCTGACCTCCTGGTTCATAGGTTGAAGCTTAACCATTGGGCCACACTGGCCGGGCTCCATCATCTGTGGAAGGACACGCATGTTGTTGCCACCGTCTGGCTTGTGTGAATTATACTGCCGTAACGACGCCCGAGCCAGTCTCTGTCTGGACACGTTGTCAGTTCTTTGGGGTGTACACCTGGGAGTGGAATTGCTGAGTCCTGTCGTAGCTCAGTGTTGACCTTTCTGAGGAACCACCAGCTTGTCCCCAGCAGCCGCACCCCTTCGCATTCCCACCAGCCATGCAGGAGGGTTCCGGGTCTCCGCATCCTTGCCGACACTTGCCATTTCCCATTTTAAGAAGTAAAGCCGTCCTCGTGGGTGCCAAGTGGCATCTCATTGTGGTTTCAATCTGCATGTCCCTGGAGGCATCTTTTTCTGTGCTTGCTGGCCGTGGGTATATCTTCTCTGGGAAAATGTCTGTCCAAGGCCTTTGCCCATTTCAGAGAGTTGTTTGTCTTTTTTGTTATTGAGTTGCCAGCGTTCTCTCTACACTAGTCCTTACCTGCAGGGCACATGTCCCAAGACCCCCAGGGGAGGCCGGAAGCTGCGCCCGCCGAACTCTATCTTTATGTTTTTTCCTGTGCATACATACCAGGGATAGAGGTTAGTGTATACATTAGGCACAGCAAGAAGCTAACAATAATAACTAATCATAAAGTAGAACAGCTACAACAAGATGCTGTAATAAGTTACGTGAAGGGCGTTGGGGCCGTTATTAAGTAAAACAAGGGCTACTTGAATGCAAGCATGGGATATTGCCACTCGATCTGATCACCGAGCCGGCTAGGAAGTGACTACCACGGGAGCTGGCAGGCTTCCGGCCCGCCCCGAAGGGGAGGAGTTTGGTTATTTGTTTTCTAAGTGTGAGTAAACACATATTCATGGAAAACAATTCAGACAGTCGGCACAGGTGTAAGGTGGCAAGAAGGACCCTTGATGTTGAGCCATCACTAACATGGTGTCGTGTCCTCTGTGCTCTTTCCCGTGTGCGCATCCGCCCCACGCTTGCCCTTTGGTTACGTGTTGGTATTTATAGTTTACTAGAGGCCCGGTGCACCAAATTCGTGCATGGGTGGGGTCTCTAGGCCTGGTCAGCAATCAGGGCCGATCAGGTTCCTCGAGTCCCCGCCTCCCCCTTCCTTCACTGCCTATGTCCACCACCACCCACCCGCTGGTTCCCGTCCCAGCCTGGGGCCTGGCCCTGATAGGGCAATCGGGGCTTGCTGGCTGGGGGGAGGGACCGGAAGGTTGGCTGGCAGTCCCGGATTGGGCGGTCAGGGCCTGCTGGCTGGGGGTAGGAGCCAACCACCACTGAGGTGGGCGGGCGACAGCCAATCAGCGCCTGCCAGCCAGGGGGAGAAACGGGGAGGGACCTGGGAGGTTGGCCGCAGGCCCCAAGGAGGTAGCCGGCCCTCAGCCCCCCCTAGGGAAGGGGCTGCATCCGCCACCACCCACCCCTGGTTCCCCGTCCCAGCCCGGGGCCCGGCCCTGATTGGACGATCGGGCCTGTCGGCCTGGGGGAGGGACCAGGTGGTTGGCTGGCAGGCCCCATCAGCGACTGGGGCCTGTGGGCAGCTCCTGCATTGAGCCTCTGCCCCCTGGTGGTCAGTGTGCATCATAGCAACCGGTCGTTTCGGTTGTTCCATCGTAAGGGTCGCTTAGGCTTTTATATATATAGATAGGACGATGTGTGTGGCACGTGCCATCTTGTCAGCTGCCTCTTCACTTTATAACATCCTGTGCATGTCTTTCCCCACCCACAGAGATGGGCCAGTGTCCGCATTGTCAGCGGCTGTACAGAGTCGGCTGTTGCTGGCCCCTCCTTCCTCTGACACCCTCTGTTGTGGGCATCGAGGTCCAAGTGTGCAGGTGGACACTCAGCGGCTGAGGGTGGAGGGCAGGGTTCCAGCTAGACTGGATCGGAATTAAGTAGCTTTTTTCTTGGACCTTTGTTTTCCTAGATACAACGTGTGTGTGAGGACCTCTGCCGTTGCTCACCAGACCTCACATCGTGCCAGAGAGGGGTGAGAGGTAGCTTTTAGGCCACTGGATAGAACCCTGGATTATGGGCTAAAAATCTTGAAATTTAAACAATTTGGGAGGTGTTTGTTCCTTCCTGTTTCACTGCGGGAACCTGGGAAAGCATGAAGTGGTAAAGTCCTCTGCATGAGTATTTATGGCTGAGCAGGCTCGGAAGGTGAGCAGGGAGGGGCGTGGGGTGCCCTGGACCCTGGAGCCCCCGCCTTTGCCTGCTCCAGGAACAAACCAGGCATGCTGCCTGACCTCCGATGGCCTGATTCCCCCCCATTGTATGAGTTGGTGACTTCACACAACACAGATTTCCTCTCTTCTGGAGGATAAAGTCCCAAATCCAGGTGTCAGCCGGGCTCCCTCTGTGGCTGCAGGAAGAACCCGTCCTTCCTGCCTCTTCCCGCGGTGACGTTGCCAGCCGACCTTGGCATCCTCGGCTTGTCGCCGCGTCCATCTGTTCTGCCTGTCGTCACACGGCCTCCCTCCTCTGCGTGTCTGTGTCCAAATTCCTCTCCTAACCCTAACCCTCCCTCTTCTAAGTCACCAGGCGTTGTGTTTGGGCCCGTCCTAATGCAATGTGGCCTCATCTTACCTGGGCAACATCTACCAAGACCCGTAGTAACCGATACACCCATTCTTTGGAGGGAGGCTAATTTGGGGGAATTAGTTCCTACACACAAAGCACTTAGAACTGCTGCTGGCCCGGGGCAGCTGTACAGCGGCAGTCACTACGGGGCCAGGAACCCTGGAAAAGGCCGAGGGGACAGAGTCTGAGCAAATGACCAGTGAGGCCCAGCTCTGGCCAAGCGAGGGAGGTCCCGGCCCCTGTCCGTCTTGCGTCTTTCTGTCTCGTATGCCAGAATATCAAGTTTTCCTCTCGCCATCCTTCCATTAAAGCACGGTTTATCTGACCATTTGTTTATGTGTGGAAAATGCATAAAAATTTATAAAATAAACCCATTTATTTCCAGACGAAAGCGAGCACGTTGCCTGGAGTGAATTTTTGTGGCCGAGTTATAAAATCCCCAACGTCAGGGCTCCTAATGAAACGGCGCTGCGCACTAATGACTCTCCCCGCCTCGCTGGAGCAAAGAATGAGCAGTGTTTGCCCCGATGCGCTCTGGGAAAACCGCCTCCTGGGGAAGAGAAGCGAATGCCCTCTTTGTGGGCCAGGCTCTGTTTCCATTTTGTGGGGTCATTGGGCTCAACAAACATTTTATTGAGCACCTACTAAGTCTCAGTCCCTGGGCTGGGCATGGGGATATAAGGACATTAGTGGGGCGGGTACGGTTTTGTAAATGAGTCCTTGCCCGGGTGTGTGTTGGGGACTGTTCTAAGTGCCTTAGGTACCCACAGAATCCAAACAGGGTCGCCACAAGAGAGGACCATGTCATTGCCCACCATCACGCAGCCAGCAAGGAGGACGTCGGGGCTCATTCACATCCAGGCAGCTGCGCGCCAGAGTTCACGCTCTTGTCACGGGTGCACACGCGGAGCTGGCAGGTCCTGAGCAGGGCGTGACTTGCTCAGTTTTGCCGAAGTCTGCACAGGACCCCCGACGGCAGCGTGCAGATGCCCCGGCCCGGGAGCCTGCAGGAGTGAGGGGCCGGCACAGCAGGGCCCGGGTCCCAGCACCGCCTCTGGCTGACTCAGACGGTCCTGCTAGAGCCGTGGTCGGCAAACCGCGGCTCGCGAGCCACATGCGGCTCTTTGGCCCCTTGAGTGTGGCTCTTCCACAAAATACCACGGCCTGGGCGAGTCTCTTTTGAAGAAGTGGCGTTAGAAGAAGTTTAAGTTTAAAAAATTTGGCTCTCATAAGAAATTTCAATCGTTGTACTGTTGGTATTTGGCTCTGTTGACTAATGAGTTTGCCGACCACTGCGCTAGAGGATGAGGGTTGCTGATGCCCCCACAGGCAGGCAGGCAGGCAGCATGGTCCCGGGCCTGGTCCAGGGACCCCCGTCTCCCTCTCCCCTTCCCCTAAGTGGGACGGGGAAGCCGGGGCTGGGGGTGGGAGGCTCTCTTCCATCTTTTTGCCCCGGGATCATTAGGGTTGTGATAAGCGAGGATTATTCATTAAAGGGATAAAGCGTGTGCGTCCAAGGGTGATAACCGCTCCTGTAAATCAGGCTTAATGGCGGCAGAAATTCATTACGGGTTCATTTCCTAATGATAACGAATTGGTCTGAGCAGATGTCAGATGCGGCCGTGACCGTAATTCTAATTCCAGGCTCCGGGAGTGGGACGCGCCTGGGACCCGGGATCTGAGCAGGCGCCCGCCCTTCTGGAACTTTGGGCCTTCGCGCTGCGGCCAGTGCCGGCGGCCACGCTCCGGGCTGCTCCTGGGGCCTCCGGGCCTTTGCTCTTGTCCTGCCTTCTTCCTGGAACACACTCCCGGACCTTGTCCCTCGGAAGCTCCCCCTGGCTGCTGCGGGTGGCACCGGCCCCTCTGGGCTCCTGAAAAGGGTTGTTCCCCTCGGGTCAGGCCCGGGCTTCACTCTGTATCTGTGAGCCCAGAGCCCAGCACCCAGCACCTAGCAGTCAGCACCCAGCATCCAGCACCCAGTACCTAGCAGTCAGCACCCAGCATCCAGCAGTCAGCACCCAGCATCCAGCACCCAGCATCCAGCACCCAGCAGAGCTGGTGTTCCGGGTGATGCCTGAATTCGTGGATGATAAGGGAGCACGTGGATGTTTTGCTAAAGGCCCTCCAAAGAGCTCTATAAGGTATTCCTGTTGGTTCCCTCGGGCTGCCATACCAAGCACCCCAGACGGGGCTTAGACAGCAGAAACACACTTTCTCACAGTCCTGGCGGCGGGGAGTTCAGGTGCTGGCAGAGTTGGAGACGGTGGGGGGTGGGGGGGAAAGGGTTAGATTTTGGGTGACTGTACGTGGCGGGGAAGTGTTAGGGAAGGATCCTGGGACCAGGCTGTGCAGACCCTTCCGATAACAGATCAGGCTCGGAGAGAGGACACAGGGTAACTGCTCCCGTAGCCTTCCCACTTCGCTTCAGTGAGTTCTTCCATTGGGGAAACGGGTGTTCTCCCCAGTGTACAGAGGAGGCCACTGAGGCCAGGAAAGGGGCGGGGACTTGCTAAGAGTCACCAGCTACTGGCTGTGGAGTGGGAATTCGGACCCAGGAGCAGGGGTCCAGGATGCCCCAGTGCCTCTGTTCTGAGGGGTCTGCACTGCTCTCGGTGTGACCTTGACCGGAGTCTTAAGCCCCATGACAGCAGCTGCTGCCTCTGTGGCATTTGGTGGCACCCCTAGTCCCTAGAGCAGAGCCTGGCACCAGGCAGACACTGGCTTCGTTCTTCAGACTTGGAAGAATGAATGGACTCTGTGAGGCAGGCAGGGAAGAGCCGTGCCCATTCAACAGCTGAGGAGACTGAGGCTTTGGCTGTTGACCCACCTGCCCGAGGTCATCCAGGCGACTCTCTACCCAGGATGTCTCCCCTTCCCCATGCTGCCGTGCAGGCTCACAGCAACCCTGTGACACCAGAGTGTCCACTCCCCTGCGGGTGGGAAACCGAGGGCGTGAGAAGCTGGGGTCCTGCCTGGCTCCCCACGGTAAGTGGAAGGAGACAGCGCTCGAGTTTGGTGGCTCTAGTTTGGTGACGCCGGGTCTCGCCGCCTCCTCCAGAGGCGCGTTGTTCTGGGCCTGCCTGGGTGCGGCTGGCAGAGGCCCCTCTGCGCGGGTTTCCTCCCGGGCGCCTTTCCATAGCGGCGTAAGGAAGTGGTCTGTGCTCTGCGGATCCCGGCGCGCTGCAGAGGGAGTTTCTTCTCCAACCGGAAGGCAGAGAAAGGCCTTTTGTCTGTTTCCCCAACCGCAGACGAGACAGGTGTCCCTCTCCCAGACCGCCCATCGCTGCTTGGAAATGAACCCGCATGTAGCGAGGGGGACGTCGCAGCCCTGGCAGGAGAAAGGAACGCCGTGCTGTGTGCTTGCGCGGTGATGCCATGGAAGGTAGCAGAGCTATTACTGTCCCATCCGGGCCGAAGAGGAGACTGAGGTTCAGAGAGGATGGGACCTGCCCAAGTGCAGGTGCCCCGTGGCTGGAGGGGCAAGGCTTGCTGTTGGGATAACCGTGAATCCTGCCTTCCCGGGCTGTTTCCCCGCATGGCCCCGGCCCAGTCCAGGGTCTTTCTTCTGGGCCATTCCACGTCCTAGCCCCAGCCTGTCCCGCCCCCGTTGCTACTGCCAGGCCTTCCTCAACCACAAATCTCTTCAGCCGTTTCGTTGCGTGAATCACCCGTGCGCCCCCATTGGCCTGGGGAGAGGATTCGGTTGATCAGCTCTACTCCTCTCTTCCCTGGATGGCACAGTTTACAAATGGATTTCCATGGGTCATCCTTTTAGAGAAAGCCTTCAGGGCAGGGGACAGCAAGAGAGGACAGTCCCAGGGGAGTGGGAGGGCGGCCTTACACCCTACTCCTCAGGCGGGAGTGGGAAATGCAGCTTTTGTGTGTTTGATAGAGGAGCCAACCCCATGCTGTTGGGTGGCTGGGGAGGGGAGGGGCCTCCCAGTGGATGGCCCTGGCTCTGGCTCTTCCCTAACTGCTGGCCTTCCTGTCACTCTTCCCTTCCTCCTCGTCTCTCAGCGTCTGCAAGGACGGGGGGTGAGGGGGGCGTCCGAGGCTTCTGTGACCCGATCCAGGCAGGTGGGTGGGCTGTTGGGATAATCGCGAATCCTGCCTTCCTGGGCTGTTTCCCTGCATGGCCCCGGCCCAGTCCAGGGTCTTTCTTCTGGGCCATTCCACGTCCTAGCCCCAGCCTGTCCCGCCCCCGTTGCTGTTTCCCCTCATGTCCCTGCGCCTTCTTGCCTCTGGGGTGACACGTCCAGTTTGCTCTGATCTGGTCCCGGGGCCTCTGGGTGGGATCAATGGGGGACAGCTGGGCCCGAGCAGTCTTTTGGGGCACCCCCTGGGCACCCATTGCCAATGGCCTTGGCCACTTGCTGTGCCCTCTGAGCCCCCGCATGCAGTCCCCGCATTCTGTGGTGCCTTCCTGCTGATGCGGGCCTCTACTGGTCCCCTTGGCCCCCCACCCAGCCGTCGGGGAGCCTCGGACTCCTCAGTGGATCGTGGTGGAGGAGCAGGGCCTCCCTAGGGTTATGGCGCTAGACTCTGCCTCTGCCCAAGCTTCGCTTCCGCGAGCACATTGGGTGCCACACCACGTGAGCTTCTCCGAGGCTGCAGCTCCTGGGCCTGGGCCACGGGTCATGAGCCTGCTGCTCTCCGGTTCCTCCACATTATCGGGGCACGTCTACCTCAAGGTCATGGACACATGCTCCTCTGTTCTACCTCCACCGCCCTCCTCTTGGAGAGCCAAGTGGGGTTGGTTTCCCTCTCCTTCCTGGCCATGAGGGGCTTTCCTGGGCCAAGGCCGCTTCAACCCAAGGTGGCATTCTCCTTCCCTAGCCCCCGGGGCCCTGGAGCGGAATGGCTAGCAGGGAATGAGCTCTACAGGAAGAGGAGGGGGATGGAAAAGACATCTGTATCCTACGTGCACACACGTGCGCTATCGTCAACGTGATGGACCAGCGAGCTACCCGGTAGCCCTGGAAGCTTGAAGGGGAGCGAACAGGGGCTCCCAGAGGTGAGGTGCTGCCTCAGGGTCGCACGGACAATTAGTGAGGAGTCCAGCGCTGCCCTCTAACCCTCACTCAGGCCCACGCTGGTTCCACGCGTTCAGTGTTACGACTTCTCCATGCAGCTGTTCGAGCGGACATCCCTCCGGGAGTTTCTCGAGGGGCTCTCTTCCCCCCGAGTCCCTGCTCCACCATGAGACAGCGCCTTGTGCCTGAAGGGTGGACACTGGGTTGGCGTGGGGCGTTCCCGCGTTGGTGGGAGCGGAGCCTTTCGGGAGGCGAACCCTGCCATTGTTCCCCGATGCCCGTCTATTTCCTTGGAGCTGTTTCTGGGTGTTAGAAAATTGGATTAAGCTTCAATCGCATTTTCCCCTAAACACAAAAGCCCGAAATTAGTAGCACATTTCCAACAGACCTCACTGAAAGCCACATCGAATTAAAGCGGGTTGTTCTCACATGGCCCTGTGTGTGCCGTGCAGCGTGGGCCGAAAAGACTTATGAAGTGAGGCATGTTTGTAAATACTGCAAAGCTCAACATTGTTTTGACCTTGTGATATTTGAACCATATTCTTGTAAATTGTATTCAACTTGGAATTGACATCCTGGGGATTTACAGTGCTCCCCCTACCCCCCCCCCAGCCCCAAACACTGCTTTGGATTTTTATTACAAGCTCGTTTGAGGATGCTTTGTTTTTATAAATGCCGATGTTATCCAAAGCTGCAGGAGATCAAAGGGTCTTGAAGATGGACGCCTTCTTCGAGAGCTCCTCTTCGGCTCCCAGAACCCTCTCATCTTAGGGATCGGGGGGCCCTGAGTAGGAGAAGATGATGGTTCATTTAGTTGCCCAAAAGTACAGGCTCTTGATCTCAGGGGGCTGAGAAGAAGCGTGTGTGTGTGTGTGTGTGTGTGTGTGTGTGTGTGTGTGAGAGGGTGGGGGAGGTGTCCCAGGGGATGGGTGTCACACAGGACTGTCCCCTCAGGTGCAGAAGCCCTGGCTGGCGGGGGGAGGGAGTGCCTATCTGTGCCTTTGCTGTGGGAAATCTTTTGCCACCATACTCACCTCTCAAGACTCAACTCAAACATCAACCCCCTCCCTTAGCCCCTGGCAACCACGAATCTGCCTCCCAGCTCTGTAGATTTGTCTACTCTGCACATTCCACGAAAGTGGAGTTATATCATGTGACCTCTTGTGATTGGTTCCTTTCACCGAGCCTATGTGTTCAAGGTGTTCCCACGTGGTGGAATCGGAACTTCCTCCCTTGTGTATGGCTGGATGATATTCCGTTGTAGGGATACACCACATATTGTTTAGCCATTCATCCAACGGTGGGCATGGGGTGGTCCCCACCTCCTGGCCACTATGAATAATGCTGCAATGAACCTTCACATACAAGTTTTTGTGTGGACCTATGTTTTCGCTTCTTTTGGGTACAGGCCTAGGAGTGGAATTGCTGGGTCATGCGGGTGGTTTATGGTCAACTCCTTGAAGACCTGACGAGTTGTTTTCCAAAGCGGCTACACCGTTTCACACCCCCAGCAGCAGCGCGTAAGGGTCCCCACGTCTCCGCATCCTCACCAGCCTTCTTATTACCTGTCTTTTGGTTATAGCCATCCTAGCAGTTTCGCATCTCCCTAACGATGAGTCGTGTTGAGCACCTTCTCCTGTGGTTAGTGGCTATTTGGAGATCTTTGAAGAACTGGATGTCTAGTTCAGTGGTCGGCAAACTCATTAGTCAACAGAGCCAAATAGCAACAATACAACGATTGAAATTTCTTTTGAGAGCCAAATTTTTTAAACTTAAACTTCTTCTAACGCCACTTCTTCAAAATAGACTCGCCCAGGCCGTGGTATTTTGTGGAAAAGCCACACTCAAGGGGCCAAAGAGCCGCATGTGGCTCGCGAGCCGCAGTTTGCCGACCATGGGTCCTTGGCCCATTTTAAAATGGAATTGTTGTCTTAATGTTGAGTTGTAAGAATTCTTTCATTATTCTGGACACTAGACCCTTACCATACAGCTATGATTTGCAAATATTTTCTCTGATTCCCTCCTTTCCCTCCTAGTGTCCTTTGCACAAAAGTTTTTAAGTTTGGCAAAGTCAATTTACCTATTTTTGCCCCCCGGTTGCCTGTGCTTTTGGTGTCATGTTAAGAAACCATTGCCTCGTCTAAAGTCATGAAGATTTATGCCTAGTGTTTTCTTGTAAGAATTTTTAGTTTTGGCTCTGGCATTTTGGTCCTTGACTTATTTGGAGTTAATTTTTGTATTTGGTGTGAGGTAGGGGTCCACATTTATTCTTTTGCATGTGAATATCCAGTTGTTCCAGCACCGTTTGTTTAAAAGACTCTTCTTTCTCTCATTAAATGGTTTTGGCACCTTTGCTGAAAATAAATTAACCATAAATGTGAGGGTTTATTTCTGAACTCTCAGTTCTGTTCCTTTGATCTGTACATCTATCCTTATGCCAGAACCACAGCTAGTTTTATAGGAAGTTTTGAAATTGAGAAATGTGGACCCTCCAACTTTGTGCTTTAAAGTTTGTTTTGGCTCTTCTGGGTCACTTGCATTCCCATACAAATTCTTGTGAGCATGTCCATTTCTGAAAAAAAAAAAGAGACGAATTTTTGACAGGGATCGCATTGAATCTGTAGATACATTTGCAGAGTATTGCCATTTCAACAATATTAAGTCTTCTAACCCATAAACACAGGGGATCTTTTATTTATTTAGGTTTTCTTTCAATGATGTTTTATAGTTTCAGTGTACAAGCATTATACTTCCTTGGTTAAATTTATTCCTAAGGATTTTATTCTCTTTGATAGTATTGACAATGGAATTGTTTTCCTAACTGAGTTTTTGGGTTATATTCTGAGCCACTGGGGGGCAGAGCCAGTTGGCACAGACAGCCAGGGAGCGGTGCACCACCTCGGGATTCCTTGTCCCCAGGCACCTCGTGTGGCCCTGTGCCTACGTCACTGGACCGTGAATGGAAGTGGCCAGCTCCCGGCCTGGTCTGCAAACCTCTGGGCATACCCCCCACACCATCCTTTGCCATCTCCTGACCAGGGGGCCAAGCCCAGGATGCCCGCGGGAGCCATTGCGGGAGACGGCAGAGCTTCCTCCTGGGTGACCCGTGGAGAGGAGCGCCTCCACCCCAGAGGCAGGTGCATCTTTGTGGGATGGTGATGGGAATAAGAAACATCCTATGAAGCCACTGAAATGTGGGGGCTTATTTGTTATAGCAGCTACTATTACCTCAACTAAGACCACCAGCCTTTACTGCTGAATCTCCAGCATCAACACCCGTCACACATCATGGGTTGCTCAATAGACTTTTTCGAATGCATGCATTTGAAGTCTCCCTGGCTTGACACTTCCAAGCTGTCTTTGATTTTCCCCCCTTTTTCCTTTTCTCCAACAACTGAGCCAATGAACTCATTCCAACATTGCCTGGGGCACAGCAAAGTAATATTTCGGGAAAGCATTGAAAGCGGAAATTGGTGGGTCATGACGAGAACCTGTTCATTTTCAAAGACCTTTTAGGTGTAGTTTAAAAATTGCTTCTACATATGTGTTATCATTCGATCCCCATCCTATCCCTGTGAGACAGGTACGCCAGCTACCTACTCCATTTGACTGATGTGGAAACTGAGGTCCAGAAATATAAGGTAACTAGAGGCCCGATGCATGAAATTCGTGCAAGAGTAGGCCTTCCTTCCCCTGGCTGCTGGCACCAGCTTCCCTCTGGCACCCGGGACCCAGGCTTCCCTCCAGCCCCGGCTTCATCTGGAAGGATGTCCAGTCTAATTAGCATATTACCCTTTTATTATTATAGATTAGCCAAAGTTCTATAAGTAGGAACTAGGTCACCTCAGGAGGAGAGGGACCGGGGGGGTGGGGGGAGGAGAATCATTCTAGGGCTGAGAATGGCTGACACCCCTCTTCCTGTATTCCATTAGCCACAACTCAGCCCAATGGTCCCCAAGTGACCTGCAAGGGAGGCCAGGAAATGTGGGCAGGATGAGTCTGGGAAGAAGAAATGGGGCAGTGGATCACAGCCTTGTCTATGCCATGGCCACCGTATTGCCCAAAGCTTATATCTTGACCAGAATCCCACAAAAGTAGATCTATTTGGAGAGAACTGGGCAGGATTTTGCAGTCAGTATTTTAGGACGTATCATTGGGGCCATTCCCTTTCCCCCGATCAAATAGAGTTAACTTTCCCGTCGATCAAATAGGTGGTTGCTCCCAGTCTGCGGGTCCCGGATCCCAGGAGGAAGGGTGTAGACTGCGTCGTGACTCTGAGTCTTAGAATCTCCATGCAAACCCAGTGCTGCAGTAGGTGAAATGCCTGCTGACGTTATTGGGATTAAGAAGAAACACATTCACTTGAAAGCTCACTGGTTTTTGTCATGGATATTCTCAATGAGCATAAACAGGGAAATATGATTTCTCTCAGGTGAGAATTTGTGAAAGACTTTCTTATGTCGAGGCCTTTATAATGAAAAATGTCTGGAGCCACAGACATCGCCTGTTGCCATCCACAGTTACTGATTGAGAGCCTTCCGTGCACCAAGCACTGCGTTTGGTTAATGACCTAGAAAATATAACTCCTGTCCTGAAGGACTCCAAGTCCAGTGCAAATGTGTGTATTGGTGGGATGGACACATGTGTAAACAGACAATTATAAAATAACTAGAGGCCTGGTGCACGAATTCGTGCACAGGTGGGGTCCCTTGGCCTGGCCTGCAATTGGGCTGATCAGGGCCCTCTCGCCCAGTCCTGATCAGGGTGGGGCCAGCTGGCTGGGGAGTGGGGGGAGGGACAGCGGGAGGTTGACCAGCCACGGGAGGTTGGCTGTGGGAATGCACTGACCACCAGGGGGCAGCTCCTGTGTTTAGCGTCTGCCCCCTGGTGGTCAGTGCGCATCATAGCCGGTCGTCCAGTTGTCTGGTTGACCAGTCATAACAGTTGCTTAGGCTTTTATATATATAGATTGGATGAATATTGTGATTGAAGGAAGCACCTCAGCCTTAAAAACACAATAGGGCACCTCTTCCAGAGTGGGCCTATCAGAGAAGACCTCCTGGAGGAGGTGGCATTTAAATTGAGACTTGACACTTTATAGGGAGTCAGTCCAGCTAATAGGTGAGGGAAGAGCATTATGGGTAAAGGGAACAGGTGAAGACCCAGAGGTAAGAATGATTAAGGAGCACAGGCAACAAGAGAAAAAATAGATAGTTGGGGCTACTTCAAAATTATAAACTTGTGTGTGTCAAAGGACACTAACAACAATGTGAAAAGGGAACCCATGAATGGGAGAAAGTGTCTGCCAGTCATGTATCTGTAAAGTGTTAATATCCAGAATTAACACCAGGCTCCTACAAGCAACAACAAAAAACCTGGTGAAAAGAATGGCTAAAGGCTGTGAGTAGACATTTCTCTAAGGAAGATGTAGAAATGATCCATAAACATGTGGAAAGGTGTTTGATATCACTAATCCTCAGGGACATGCAGATCAAAACCACCGTGAGATACCACCTCACACCCATTAGGATGGCGACTATCAAAAAAACTCACAAAACAAAATAGGAAGTGACATGCTGGTGGGATGTGGAGGAATTGGAGCCCCGTGCACTGCCGGTGGGGATGTAAAATGGTGCCGCTGCTTTGGCAAAGCCTGGCAGTTCTTCAAAGTTAAAAACAGAGTTTCTATAGAGGCAGCAATTCTACGTCTGGGTGCACACCCACTGGAGTGAAGCAGGGATGCACACAGATGCAGGCATGCCCCGTTCACAGCCGCATCCCTCACCATCGGCAGAGGGGGGAGGCCACCCAAGTGTCCATCCATGCGTTGATGGACAAACAAAACAAGGCCGGTACCCGCAGTGGAATAGTATTCAGCCCTGAAAAGGAAGGGCATTGGGACACGGGCTACCTGAGGGGGGAACCCTGGGGACACTCTGCCTAGTGGAATAAGCCAGTCACCACCAGCCCAGCGCCCTGTGATCCCACTTCTGGGGCCCCTACAGGCGGCGGATATGAGAAGGGTAAAAAGGGCTAATTCCAATGTAACCCTGATATTTGGAGGCTAGTGATCTGAACCCGTGCCAGCAAGCTCAGTGTAACCTATAATTAAGTCACCACCTCCTTCCCAGATACTGGTCTTGCAGAACCGGTTACGGAGGCCATGGGGCTGTGAACAGTGCAATGCCCCAGAGGGAGGGTTATTAATGCTGGCACCAGGCCAGACCATCAGATATGGCCTAGAGACCCCCAACACCTGGGGGCTTTCTTGCAAGGCCCGAGAAAAGGACCGGAAGCATAATCCATATTTGCGGGACAAAGACCACAGGGAGGGAGATATAAAGGCAAGCCCCATGCGTGTTCCTTCACTCAGATTTGGATGGCTGTTCCCTGAGTCCGCATGCGTATTAAACAGTGTCCCTCCTCTTCTTTGAAGTGTCCTTGGTTTTCTTTGGTCTTCTGCAACAGATACATAGAGACAGAGCAGTGTGGTGGGTGCTGGGGCTGGAAGGAGGGGCGACGCGGGAGTTAGTGTTTAATAGGGACAGAGCTTCAGTTTTGCCACAATGAAGGGCTGGGGGGGGGCGGCGATGGGGATGGTTGCAACAATGTGAATGCACTTAATGCCACTGAATAGTTAAAAATGATAAATTTTATGTCTATTTTACCACAATAAAAGGCGGGGCGGTGATCAAGGGCCTTCTGGGGACGCTGCGTGCAGCACGGATGTGGGGGGGGGGGGGAACGGGTGGTGTCTGAGGAGCTGGAGTGACACTGTGACTGCCGGGCGTTGGGACTCATCCTCCTGCTTCCTCCCGCTGAGAGCGGCCGCGGCCCCGCTGGGCAGGCTCCGGTCTCAAAGGCATTTCTGAAATGCCTGGCTCAGAGGGCACCGCTCCCCGCCGGGACGCGGGGGATCGCCCAGGGAACGTGTCCCAGGGCACTGACCTCTCCGCCGGCTTCCTTCGGGCGGTGCCAGGCCTCATCTGGAATCTCTAAAAAGTTCATTTAGCACAAAGGCAGCGGCGGTGGCACGCAGGGCCTGCCCCTCATTGGGGGACCAAACTGCCCTTTAAAAAAGGAATTAATTCAAAATAAGTCCTTGGGATCACAAATCATTAACAGGCATGTTCCAAAAATGCCCGAATAATTGCACTTCAGGGGGCGCCGAGCCGTCCGCGCTGTGAATGGAGGATTGTTTGGGGTGAAGGGAGGGGGAGGCCCCACAAAGACTCCAACGTCAAATGTGAACTTTCTTCTTTTTAAAGAGTTTGCACTGGCATCCCGAGAAGGGGTGAAGAAAGGATGGTACCTCTAAAAGTAGGTGATTGCCCCCCTAGCTGGTTTGGCTCAGTGGATAGAGTGTCAGCCTGAGGACTGAAGGGTCCCGGGTTCACTTCCAGTTAAGGGCACATGCCGGGTTGTGGGGGAGTGCAGGAGTCAGCTGATCAGTGATTCTCTCTCATCATTGATGTTTCTATCTCTCTCCCTCTCCCTTCCTCTCTGAAATCAATAAAAATATATTTAAAAAAAAAAAAGCTAGAAGAGGTGTCTAGCGAGGGTATCGTGGTTTCATTTTCTTTTTCGTACCTTCTGGCTTCAGAGCCGGTGGCGAGAGGTTCACACCCAGGAGGAGAGGCCGCCCCGGTGAGTCTCGGCCCCTTGGACCCAGATGGACATGGGGCATCTACCCGCGTGGCGATGAAGGGTCCCAGTCGCGCCCCAAGGCCAGGGCCCAGCCCTCCACAGTGTCAGGCGGACCCATGGCGACTGGCCTCCGTGTCTGTGGGAGGCAGGCCTCTGTGATCTGTCTTGGGAAGAGTCAACTTTTAGAAGAGAAACAGCCTCCGATCTCAAACAGCACGAGGGCCAAGACCTGTGCACGTGACCAGTAGCCTGTTCCCCAGGAAGATCCGCCTAAACCCGTGGTCGGCAAACAGCGGCTCGCGAGCCACATGCGGCTCGTTGGCCCCTTGAGTGTGGCTCTTCCACAAAAGTCCACGGCCTGGGCGAGTCTCTTTTGAAGAAGTGGCCTTAGAAGAAGTTTAAGTTTAAAAGATGTGGCTCTCAAAAGAAATGTCAGTCGTTGTACTGCTGATATTTGGCTCTGTGGGCTAATGAGTTTGCCGACCACTGGCCTAAACAAAGGGCCGTGGAGAGAACTAGAAAAGGCCTCAGCCGTTTTTTAAGAGAACCCAGTAAGAGACAGCAAGACCTAGGCGAGGTATTGGAGAGACGGTGAACCCCATCGTCCTCAGCCGGTGAGGACCCGGAGGGGCCACAGGGTTCAATGGCCTGTGGTCGCTGCTCTCCGCCTGCCTGCCCGCCCAGACACCCGCTCTCGCGAATGTGCTAAAGGTCTCCTTTCGCCATGCTACGTGTCTCCAAGTCCGTCCTTTGAATTCGGACCGGTGAGCATTTCTCACAAAGTGAATTATCTTCAGATGCTCCTGTCTCCTGGCAAGTGAGAGTGATGGTGAGTGAAGTTACACCAGGGCGCCCCGGAACTAGAACCGGCGGGGGGGGGGGGGTGTGTGTTTCAATCCCGGAGGCCCCCTGGGAGGAGGAGCGTTCTGGGTCCAGGCCTGCCTCCAGGTCAGGATCCTGGTTATCTGGGAGGTTTGGCCCACCCCCCACCCCCATGTCGCCCTTGGTCTCCAGAGCTTCAGTTCAGGCTCCCGCGTTTCTTTAAGACGCCCAGGTGGCATTTCAACTTCAGAGGGGCGCAGCGTTGGGGAGCCTTTCTGAATCCGTGACCCAGAGAGCTTGGAGTGGCACAAACCAGAGCTCCTCCTGCTCGGGCCAGCTGGGTGCCACACAGCAATTTCCGCTCCGTCATCTGACAGTGACAGTTGGCGGCCCCGCCCCCCCCCCAGCTCTGTTCCCCTCGGTGCCCGGGCCTTCTCAACTTTAAGGCCAATAGGGTCTTGTCAGAAAGTCTGGCTGCAAGAGGCTGAAGGGAGACAGACGCTGATAAATACCCTTTTGATCTGCAGAGCCACTCCGCAAAAATAAACCACAGCCGTGGGCCCCCGGGTGGGTCGGAGCCCGGGGAGGCCAGAGCGAGTTCCTTCGGGAGCTCCAGGGTCCTGGATCCCCAGGCCCATTTCATATCCAAAGGAGGGGGCGCGGCCCGGGAGGGACCCCCCAGGCTCAGAGCCAGGCAAGGGACCTAATTAGGTGAAAATCATTTAAATGGTTTTCGAGGCATCGCTTGACTTAAAGCATTTATCACCACCCAACGGCTAATTAACAGCAGGACAAACGACCGAACAAAAGCTCTCTTCTATTCTGAGGGATTATGTTAATTTCCATTAATCTTATATATTACCCTCTCCCCCTCAGATGAATGTTATCTTAAAGGCCCAAATGCCTCCTTTGATCTCGGGGAGAAGAGAAAGAGAGAGGGAAAAAGAGGAAGAGATTGCAACCTGTGTTTGTTTGGAAAGGACACTTTACCAGGCTCCATGCCGGCTCTGAAGTTTTGGGCGTTGGAGAGTCAACGCAGCCTCAGCGGAGGTTCTGCGGGGAGCGCCGCCGGCCTTCCCTGGAGGCCTGAGGGTGGGGCCGGCTCGTCCTCGAAGGTCCTCTTTATTTGATGGCTTATTATCGTTCTACAAGAATATGCTCGAATTCCACGATCACTAGTTCCACAGTCCCCTTGTACAATGTGATAAACGTGTTGCCATGGAGCAGAACCGGACCAGGGCTGTCTCGGTGTAATTTCTCACACCTGCCCAAGAAGCCACCATGATCTCACAGGAACTTCCCATTAAAAAAACAGCTCAGTGGTTGAGCGTCGACCTAGGAACCAGGAGGTCCCGGTTCGATTCCCAGGCAGGGCACATGCCCGGGTTGTGGGCTCGATCCCCAGTGTGGGGTGTGTGAGATGCAGCTGATCGATGATTCTTTCTCATCATTGATGGCTCACTCTCTCTCTCATTCTCTGAAATTAATAAAAAATATTTTTTAAAAATAGAAATACACTAAACACTAAGACTAACTCTGCAAACACATTGAAGAGCTTCATTTGTACATGCAAAATGTTGGGAATAAAGGATTTCTAAGACCTCATTCTTGCCTAGAGGAGTGTAGTGAATTAATAATAATAATTAACTACATTTATTAAGTGCCTGTGCATCAGGCATAGTGCTCAAGCATTGTACTGATCTCCGCAGCAATCTTATCACGAGATTGTTCACAAGCGGGAGAGGCTGAGCCTCAGAGAAATGAATGAACTTGCCCAAGGTCACCCAACACATAAGCTGTGATGGTGGTGGCCCTGGGATTCTCTGCAGATCAAGCCAGGGCTCCCTGCACACCCCACAGCCAGGGCTGTCCGTGAAGGTGGTCTCACCAGCCCTGGCTCCATCTGGCGAGGCAAGCAGTGCCATCCCCACTTTGCAGATGAGGAGACTGAGGCTCAGGAGGAAGGGACTTGAATGCCTCCGCCTCTCCCTCCTGCTGGGAGGAGGTGGGGCGGAATGCTGGTCTCCCAGCCAGCCCATGGGATCCTCTGGGGCTCAGGGCGGGCCTCAAAGAGGGCGTCTGGACAGGCCCAGGGTGGAGGGCGGGGCCTAGATTAGCCCCTGTGGGATTCCGGGGCTGAGAGCAGGGTGTAAGCGGACGGCCTGGCCTGTTTATTCAGCTTTGGGGGAAAGATTTCAACCAGGGCCCTGGTTGGTGATAAAGCCATTCTGTTTTCAAACCAAACAGACAGCCTTTCCTTGGAGGTCTGGGAGGCTGGGAAGCAGGATACTGCGTGTCTCCGAGAGGATCTTTCCAGCCGTGTCACCACCCGGGTATCTCGTGGGCACAGTTGAAAGGGACCCACCGCGGTAACTTCAAAGGACAGCCCACGACAAGTCCTTTAAGAGCAAGGCCTGGACACGTCGCTGGCCTGCCTCCCTGGCCCTCCCCCCACTCCCCCACCCAGTCCCTGACTCTGACCGAATGCCTCCAGGGGCTGCAGGAGCATCCGTGGAGAGGGCCTCCTCTAATTCAGCCCCATGGATGCATGACTGAGCAGGAAATCTGCCCCTCACCCTGGGTGAGCCGGCTCCGGGCCCTGGAACTTTCCATGTGTTCTCTCCCTTTAAAACTCAGGACAGTCCTGGGAAGGAAGAGTTCTCGTCTTCATGTTATGAAATCAGACCATAAGGCAGAGAAGGGTCTCATCCAAGGTCATGAGGCTGGTGGGTGGTAGGTCTGAGCTGTTTCCAAAGCTGGTTCCGCTGTACTGAGTGGTATGGCCTGGTGGGCACAGGTGATGGCAACAGGGAAGAAGAATTCTCCTTCTCCTCATTATTATACTGGAGACCTGGTGCACGAATTCTGTGGGAGAGCACTGACCACCAGGGGGCAGCTCCTGCATTGAGAGTCTGCCCCCTGGTGGTCAGTGCACGTCATAGCTACCGGCTGGTCGTCCGGTTGTAATGGTCGCTTAGGCTTTTATATAGCTAGATTATGACAGTGTTTTTGAAGGTGGCTGCAACAGTATCTCCCCTTCCACATGGTCTTCTGATAAAGTGACTTTGACACTCCTCCCACCATGCAGTGGGGTCTAGGTTCCCTCCCCTTGAACCTGGGCAGGCTTGTGATGATGGCTGAAGTGACGCTATGTGACTTTCAAGGCTTGCTCATTACATCATAAAAATGCCATGTGGCCTGGCCAGTGTGGCTCAGTGATTGAGCATCTACCTATGAACCAGGAGATCACGGTTCGATTCCCAGTCAGGGCACATGCCCGGGTTCTGGGCTCCCTCTTTAGTGGGGGACCTGCAGGAGGCAGCCGATTGATGATGCTCTCTTATTATTGCTGTTTCTCTCTCTCTTTCCCTTCCTCTCTGAAATCAATAAAAATATATATTTTAAAAAAATGCCATGTGCCTCTGTCTTGCTCTCTCGGGACACTGTCTCTTGGAACCCAGCGGCCACGCTGTCAGGAAGTCCAACTTAGCCCGCAGGGCCCAGCCATGTGCGTCCCAACCAACAGCGGAGCTGACAGGCAGCTTTGGCTGCCAATCGCCGCAGTGACGATCCGTAAGGATAGGTCCAGCCTTCGAGCCCCCGTCCATCTGCGTTTCCTCACTGAGGCCCAGAGGTTGGGGCACAGAGACAAACCCCGCCCACATTCCTGACCCACAGAACTCTGTATATTGAAGTGGTTGTGGAACCCCGCTATATTTCAGAGTTCATTTGGTACTCAGCAGCAGTAGCTAGAAAATACAGCCACCAGAGTAATAAGGGCAAACGCTCATCGAGCCCGTGCTGCAGGCGTGGCACTGAGTTAGAGCCTAGCGTTAGAGGTGGAAGGGGCTCTATGTCTGGGCCAGGGATGCTCCACCCTGGCGAGATGGAAAAGGTAGGTCCCCAGGCCCCACCCCAAACCTGCTGAGTCAGCATCATCCCAGCATCCCAGTGGCCATGCGCTCACTGGCCAAGGCAGGGTCAGAACACGCCCAGGACAGGCCGATTGGATTCAATGTAACGCAGCAAATGTTAATCAGAGCCCTCACCACACATCAGGGGCCTGGGCGGGACTGCCTGGAGTCTGGTGGACACATGGACGAAGAGGACAGACAGTGCAAACAAGAAGGGCACAGGCACAGCGATACTTACCAGGCTCTCTCGAGCCACTCTCCCCGGGGGCTTGAGACACAAGCTCTATTCTGTGACTTTCTCACAACCGCTTTTGTGTGTTTTAAAGATGGAGGGGTTGATAAAGTTTAAGGAGCTTTCCTAAATCTCCTGGCTAGAAGGCGCCCAGCCGGTATCTAGACCTCCTTTGTTGGATCGCACAGCCTGCCTTGCGTTATCCCCTGCTGCCTCCTGGAGTCGGAGCTGGGTGGCTCCCGAAAGGCACACACAGGGCACCTCCCAGCGGGGAGCTGTAACTTCTCATGGCGGCGGGAGGCTGGGTTGGCTCTCGGGACCCATTCTCCCTTCTTTCTTAGCAATGGGCAGGTGGCCACATTGCCCGGCCTCTTTTGCACCTAGGTGACCAAGGGAACACGCTCTGGCAAATGAGCTGTACAAAGAAGCCCCGTGTGGTACTGGGGCCCTTCTGGAAAGCTTCCTGAATGAGCGAGCCTCTGTCAGGAGTGTGGGTGTGATGGCTGGAGCTCTGGCAGCTATGTTAGACCATGAGGGTGAGTGTACGTCCAAGGATTGGCAGAGGAAAGCCAGCAGAAGCCTGGGCCCCAGGTGACTGAAGAGCTATTGCACCAGCCGCTGGTCATCTTTTATACAAGAGAGACTGAGCTTCCTCTTGTTTAGGCCGCTGTTGTAATGCCCCGTTTCCTCCCATCGGACCCTAAGTGATACAAAGGGCCAGCAGACAAGGCTTCGAGGGAGGAAATGAACTTGGACTGGGCTTTGAAAGATGGATAGGACTGAGATGTGCAGGGGTGGGGGAACAGTTCCTCACAGGTGCTGGGAACAGCGGGAGTGAGGAGGGTCCCTCTGGGAGGGGGGAGGGGGGAGTGTAGTGTGACAGGCAGATTTAGGAGTTAAGCAGGGGTGGAGCGACATTTTGTAAAGAGCTTTGAAAGCCAGGAAGAGGAGATGATAGGATTTCAATTGTTAGGCACTCGGGAGCCACTGCAGGGGTTTGCATGGAAGAGTTGGATCTTACCTTGGTGGAGATGGAGAGCTGTAGGAGAAAGGAGAGCGGGAGCCTGGGCCAGAATGGGGTGGAAGTTGGTTGAAAGGAGGGATGGAAACCAGTTTTCCAGGGGTCCACGGAGTAGCTAATTGATGAAACAATGGTGTGATGATACCACGAATACTTTGGCAGCCATTAAAATGATGACATGCCAGGACGTGTGAAGCTGCTCATGACACATGGTTATGTGACAGAACTAGGCCCCACGCAGTGTGCACCATGTGATCAGTTCCTAAAATTAAATCAAGAACTATGTGCATTTTTAAAAAGCCCCCAAGGTCACTCTCTAATTGTTAACAACTAGAGGCCCAGTGCAAGAAATTTGTGCACGGGGCGGGGTGGGGGGAGGGGGTGCTCCCTCAGCCCGGCCTGCACCCTCTCGCAATCCGGGGCCCCTCGGGGGATGTCCGACTGCCAGTTTAGGCCCAATCCCGCAACCGGCAGTTGGACACCCCTCTCGCAATCCGGGACCGCTGGCTCCTAACTGCTTGCCTGATTGCCCCTAACCACTCGCCTGACTGCCTGATCACCCCTAACCGCTCGCCTGCCTGCCTGATCGCCCCTAACCTCTTACCTGCCTGCCTGATCTCCCCTAACTGCTCGCCTGACTGCCTGATTGCCCCTAACCGCTCGCCTGCCTGCCTGATCGCCCCTAACCGCTCGCCTGCCTGCCTGATCGCCCCTAACCTCTTGCCTGGCTGTCTGATCGCCCCTAACCACTCGCCTGCCTGCCTGATCGCCCCTAACTGCTCATCTGCCTGCCTGATTGCCCCTAACCTCTTGCCTGCCTGCCTGATCGCCCCAAACCGCCTCTGCCTCAGCCCCCACTGCCATGGCTTCGTCTGGAATGACATCCAGAAGGTCGTTCAGCTGTCTGGCCTAATTAGCATATTATGCTTTTATTATTGTAGATAGTTATTACCAGGGGGGTGTATTTGTTTGAGGGCTGACGTTCGTACGTTTTGTGCTCCTAATAATGGTTAAGCCCAGCTGCAGGCTCCCAGGGCTGGGCCAGGCCTGTCTTAATGCTTCTTCATGCACCAGCTCTTTGACCCTCACGATACCCCACAAGGGAGGCACTTTAATTTTCTTGTTATATTTGTAACAACTGAGGGGCAGAGAGTGGGGCCTTGGTAAAGGGGAAGGAGCCCGGGGAGAGGGGAGGTGATGCAGTGAGGGAGGGGGATGATGTGGTGAGAGAGGAGCGATGGCCCTTTCTCAGTCCCAGGGGACGGCCTGTCCGTATGGGCCTTGACAGCTTCTAAAGCACATCCTCCAACAACACACTTGTCAGGAATTACGCTTCTTCTCTGTGGGAAAACAGACGGAGGCTCAGAGAGCTCAGCAAGCTGCTCAAGACGGCAAAGTGGGGAGTCAGGATTGGAACCCAGGCCTCTCTGCCCGCCTTGAACTTCCATTCTCTACCACACTCTGCCAATAAATAAATAAATAAATAAATAAATAAATGGAGCTAGTTTCCACATATATTGGAAATCTATTTGGCCCTCCTACCATCAGATTGGGTACCTGCAGCTAGAACCCTTTAACACAAGAACTTTGACCCCTGCCCTTTGGCCTCAGTCTTGGTGTTGAACTACTCGGCCTGACCTGGCTGCATTGATTGGCCCAACCAGACCCTGATTCCACCTGCTTCTGTCCATGGTCCAGGTTCATTCTTTGAGGGTGACCATCCATCCTGCTTCTTTGGCTGACTTCTTGACCCACATCAGAGCTGCCTTTGACCTGCTGGGGAAATACCTCTACCCAACCCCGCCTGGTCCCTGGGCTCCCACCCGGAGCCTGAGCCCTATAGGTAACGCCCTGCGCAGGTAATGCTGGGTAGAGCCAGCCCAGCATCTGACTTTCCCCAGCCTCCACCCTCCCCTCAGTCACCAGATTCTTCTCGGACCTGAGCTACCCCTGGGGGAGAGGCCCCGGGGACACTCTGTCCCTCCTGCCAGACATTCCCTAATTCCCTGGGGCCTGATCCTTCGCCGTTTCCGTTTATCACAAATGGTTTTCCAAGCCAGTGGATTTAATTGCATTACACTTAGGGAAATTGGTGCCATTTCTTAATTACTTTTGTAGTTGGAAAGCAATTACTTAGCAATCACACGAAGGTCTTCTTGCGTTTCCCAGAGCCGTGCAGCCTGAGGAAAGGTCTGTGGGGAACCAGACCTGGCTTTGAAGGGGTGGGGTTTGCTGCTTTTTGGATCTAGGGTGTGGGGTGAAGAATGAGGTGCATGGAATAGCCCTGGGTAAAATCAAGGTGTCTTTAATCACCCACCCATTTGTGTAAGCCCAAACCTGACAGTCACCTTTAACATCTGCCTCGTCTTCAACTCTCTGCATCTGGTCATCTGTTACATCCTGCGATTCCCCCTCCTGGTACCTTTTAGTCCTGCCACCTCTCCGAGTCCCCCTGTCTGGTCCAGGCCACCATCATCACTGACCATCAACGATGGCCTCTTAACGGGTCTCCTTGTGCCCACCCTGGCCCCCAGGAGAGTGATGGTCCCCAAAAGCTATGTCTACCCAGAGCCTGTGAATGTGACCTGATTTGTACAAAGGGCCTTTGCAAATACAATTAAGTTAAGGATCTTTAAATAAGATTATCTTGGCTTCCCCGGTAGGCCCAAAGCCAATGAAAACTATCCTTAGAAGAGCAGCGGAGAAGGCACACAGACTACTTTCCCAGACTCCCTTGCAGCCAGGTGTGGCCATGTGACCAAGCTCTGGTCAACAGGATGCAGGCAGAACATGCCCTTAAATGCGGGAGCATCCTTTCCCCGCCCCCTTTCATCTCACTGGCTGGAGAGCGGATGTGAGAGCAGGACCCGGTGGTACCATCTTGGGCCGAGAGGTGAAAGCTTCCTCTTCCGGCAGAGGGAGAACACAGATCCCTCACGAGAGAGAAATGGGTCCCTGTCTTGTTGAGCTGCATTTATTCTGGGTCTCTGTTAGAGCCGCCAAACCTGAGTGTCTGCTTATCCTGGGGTATGCCCCCCACTGACTCGGGCTGAGAGGAGCCAGCCAAGCTGTCTTTGGGGATATTGAGAGCCCCTCTGTGCTGGGTGCTGTGCTGGGGTACAGCGTAGCCAGAGCAGATCTTTCTGTTGCCTGGGGACCCTCACACAGGGGCTGCAGGAGGGCTGAGCTGAGATGGATCAAAAGCCTCCCTGAGGAGGCGCCATGAAGCCAGGGCCCTGCAGGAGGCATGGGGCCAAGGCGGCAGGGAAGGGCTTGTAGACAGAGGGAACTTTCATCCGGAGAGAACACAGCCAGGCCTTAATCTCCGGTGGGGCGGTGGGGCGTGGTCACCGGGAATAGACTATGTGACCGGCTGTTGAGCTTTTAGGAAGAGTCTTCCTAGATTCGGCGCTTGGAGATGGCCTTCCATGCATGCAGCACCGACCGCATCTGGAACTTCCTCCCCAGCATCAACATCAGGATGCTCTCCCCTGGGTCCCGGGGGTCCTCCCAGGCTCCTGGCCTCCAGGAATCCATTGTATCTCCGTTGCTCCAGATCAGGGAACTGCGAGGGTTTTCTCTTCATTTCTCTCTGCTCTTCAGGGGACAGCGGGCCGGGCGGGGACTTCCCTCCTGCTTCTGTCCCCATGCGGGGCTGTGATCTGTGGGGGGACGTTGAGTTTCAGGTGCAGTACGCATAGGGGAGGGCGTTGGGACTCACCTATTTATTCCGGACTCATGTTCATGCAGCACCCGGCCTGAGCTTGGTGGGGCCGCAGGGAGCTGTGCGTGGAGGTGGTGATGTTAGTGAGTGTGCAAAGGGACAATGACAGCAGTGTGACAGGCTGTGCCAGGGACGTGGGGACAGAGGGAGGCCCACCCCCTCTAAGCCTGGAGAAAGGAGCTTGAGCGGTCTTGAGAGTTGGGTAAGAGGTGGCCAGGCCTAGAGGAGGGGTGGGCTCCCGGGAGCTGGCACAGCCTGGGCAAAGGCCCACAAGCCAGCGGGGTGGCACCGGCCCTGGTTTGGGAGCGGCACAGGCCCAGGGCAGTGGAGGCATGGGGCAGGGGACTGGCCCAGTGATGACTCGGAGGCGCAGCAGGTGGGCAGGGCTGAATCCGCGGGCTTCATGCCGGAGCAGAAACCCCTGTGTGTGGAGTGAGGGCAGGCCACGCTGTGGGAGACACTGCCGCCCCCCACGTCACGTTGCCCGAGGGGTGGGAGAAGGCGCAGGTGGTCAGCGCTGAAATTTCAGGAGGCACCTTTGTTTCCTGGGGCTGCAGGAGTGAGTGAGGTACCATCTATGGGGGCTTAAACAGCAGACATTCATTCCCTGCAGTGCTGGAGGCCGGAGTCCAAGGCCAAGGTCGTGCTCCCCTGAAGGCTCCTGGGAGGGTCTTTCCTGGCCGCGGCCAGCGTGACTTGGAGGCCAACCTCGTGTCCCTGGCTTATAGCTGCGTCCCTCCAACCTCTGCCTCCACCCTCACTGGACCTTCTCCCCGTGTGTCCCTGCCCACCTCCTCTTCTGAGGACACGGGTCTCCGGGTGAGGGCCGCCCTAGCCCCGTGTGCTGGCCTCTCACCTGGATTACACCCCAAAGACCCTATTCCCACGAGGACTAACACACAAGGTCACATTATTATTCTGGGGGTTGGGACTGGAACCTATCTTTTGGGGGACACCATTCAGCCCCCACAGGAAGAATCCAGCTCACCTCTCTGCTGTCCCCTTGAGCTCTGAGCCCACCCGAGTCAGAATACCGCATGGCAGCTCATTCCCGCTGGCGCTGGGGAGCACGCCACACTGGTGTGCCCTGTGGGTTTCCTCGGGCGGCCCCCAGAATCAGACAGACTCCCCCCCACCCCTGTCCAAGCCACCCCGCAGACAAGGGGGTGGAGGGGACCACCAAGGTCGCTCTGATGGACATGGACCAGGAGGCCAGGGAAGAAGGCTGCCTGACCATGACGCTTCTAGCTGACAAGAGCAGGCAGCTGCACAGTAGGGACAGCAGGGCTCCCAGGAGAGGGTCTCCTTGAGCTGGGGCTGCGGAAGGAGCCAGAGAGAGCGGGTGCAGAGGAAGCCGGGGGACCCTGCAGAGGCAGTCAGCGTGGGAGCCGCCCCAGAAATGTCTCCCAGCTCCCCACCTGGAGGGATCCTCTAGCTATCAAAACACCTTGGGCCGCAATAAAGCAGGCAGCCCACCGCCCTAGCCCAGTGGTCGGCAAATTCATTAGTCAACAGAGCCAAATATCAACAGTACAACGATTGAAATTTCTTTTCAGAGCCAAATTTTTTAAACTTAAACTTCTTCTAATGCTACTTCTTCAAAATAGACTCGCCCAGGCCGTGGTATTTTGTGGAAGAGCCACACTCAAGGGGCCAAAGAGCCGCATGTGGCTCGCGAGGCCCCGTTTGCCGACCACGGCCTTAGCCGGTTTGGCTCAGTGGATAGAGCATCGGCCTCCGCACTGAAGGGTCCCAGGTCTGATTCTGGTCAAGGTCACATGCCTGGGTTGCAGCCTCAGTCCCCAGTGTGGGGCGTGCAGGAGGCAGCCGATCAGTGATTTTTATCTCATCATTGATGTTTCTATCTCTCTCTCCCTCTCCCTTCCTCTCTGAAATCAATAATAAAAAAAAAAAAATCCTACCTAATAATAGACAAATATGCAAATTGACCGCACCTTCGCTATGCCTGCGATTGGCCAGGAGGTGCGGGAGGGCAGGACTCGGGGTGGCCGGGGTGGCCGATTGGGCCGGCGGACGCTGAGCTCGCGTCGCCAGCGGCGGCTCGAGCTCAGTGTCTGCACCATGGCTGTGCTGCAGCACAGAAGGGGCCTCTGGGGCAGCGAGCTCATGTCCCACCACGGACCATCAAAAGCGGGGAGCTGGGTGCCTGTCCGCTCAGGCACCAGGCCTTTCAGAAGCCTCCGCTGCGCTGGATTCAATCATGCACTGGGCCTCTAGTGTGTATATATATATATATATATATATATATATATATATATATATATATATATATATATATATATATATATATTTAAAAAGCAGGCAGCCCACCATTCTGATGGTAACCTGTCCAAAATAAAGTAGAGCCACCCACCTCCCTCGTCCACCTGGGAACCAGCAAGGCCCTGACCACTGGTGATTGGAATGGTCTCTGGCCGCTGCCCGGCAGGCCGGGCACCCCGGGAGGAGGCCAGCTCCCTGAAGGAGTCCGGGCTGTGGTGTTTGGCTGTTTGCATTTCTTGACAAAGGAAATTTGTTGGGCTTAAGCTGCCAAGGGTTTGCATCTGGATCCTATGATGTCTGCTTTGGGAGGGCTGTGAGCAGACGGGCTCGGGCCTCCACCGGCCTCCATGTAATTAACTTAAGTGCCCTGAAGATGAAAGCTTATTTGCTTGATCCTGGATTAGGGCCTGGGCCTCGAAGGTAGGCAGAGCCGACTGGGCGAGCTCTCTCCCGCGATTGAAGTTTCCAGAGATACCAGCGGTGGACAGTGGAAGGCAGGAAGTTCGGGCATGTTGGAATTTATTAAATTTGCAGTAAAAAAAGAAAAAAGCCAAAACAAAACAAAAACCGCGCTCTGGACGCCAGCGCAAAGAGGTTAAGTGGAAACATAACTTTACATAATGAAGTGGTTAATCGTATTTCGCTTGAGAAACACACGGATGTCACAAATGGGGCTCCGAGTTCTGGGCTCCCAGCTTGGACAATAGAGAGAGACATTAATTTCCTGGTTTGGTGTAACTTCTGGGGTTTTCCTCCTGCGCCTCCTCTTCCCTCCCCCGCCCCCCCCCCACCTCAGCTGGAGCGGGGAAGATAGCTTTGATCCTTTGCTGCTTGGGGGCTGGGGGAGGTGGAGCAGGAGGGGGTGGGGATTCCCACAGGTGATTTTTAGGCCCGAATTCCATTGTGACAGCAATGATTTATTTTAACTACCAGCCCAGGAAAGCAGGCGCCACCGGGATGAATACCTCCACTAGCCCCTAGCAGACTAATTTTACTGTTTATGAATCACTAATATGTTTAAAGGGGGCGGGGGAACGGGGTGGGGGGAGTACCGTTTGAGATAAGTAAAAATAAGACTTGGAGAAAAGACCCCACAGTGCCCAAGCAGTCCCACATGGGAAAGATGGCTTGGGCTTCCCAGATAGGGAACACATGGGGCCCAGATCGCTGCCCCCCACTCCGCGGGCAGAGGCTCCTGGCACATGAAACACTTTCATCTCTCCCAGGGAGATAAACCGGCGGGTCTGGCGCGGCCCCTTTATTTACAAAAGAAAATTAAATCCGCTTTAACACTTGCACCGCTCATAGGAAACACATGTTGGCTGGTAATTGTTTTGAACTTGCTCTGGAGCCGCGCTCGCGTTTTCGCGCCGGCTCGGGATGGCCGTGGAATTTGCATGGAATTTCTTCCCATCCAGAGGCTCCGGGAGGGGACATTCCTTGGCCCAAGTGGCAGAGGAGTGCTGCGCGCAGGGTTTCCCGCCTCCCGAGGGGAGAGGCTCCCCTTATTGCGGAGGGCGGTCCCCCTTGCCCCTTGCCCCCCGGGCTTCTCATCCCTCATCCGGAGCTTGGGAAGGATCAAAGGACTCGAGGCCCTAATTGAGCCCAACGGGCTCCCCTCCCGCCCGGGGGTTTCAGGGAAAGAGAAAGGGAAGGCGGGGCGATTTCCCCAAGAGCGCCCGCCCGATGGTTTTCTGCAGCGGCCGGGGCTGTCGCCCACTCTGGGCTCTGGGCTTGAGCTCTTCCAATGTGACTGCGCCGGCGCCCCCTGCAGATCTGGTGAAACGCAGATTCTGATCCGGGGGGGCCGGTGGGTCGGGGCCCTTTTCCCAGAGACTCTGCCTGTCTAACCCGGTGCTGGTGCCGCGTCCGTCCCGGCGCCACGCCTGGGCAGCAGGGCGGCCCGCACACTCTCCAGCAGCGGGTCCCTGGAGCGTTTGCTAAAACACAGGTGGCCGGGCCCCTCCCGCCACAGGTGTGGGCCCGGACCGAGACTGTGTTTCTGAGAAGCTGCCGGGTGATGCTGTGGTTTGGTTTGTCCAGAACCCAGGCCCTCTCTGGGAAACTGAGGCTCAGAACGACGTCTCCCTGAGGCCACATTGCTCGAGGGTGGCAGAACCGGAGCCAGGATCCTGGTCCAGTGCTCGCCCTTCCGCCCACAGTCAAAGGCAGGACGGTGAGGACAAGGAAGCCCATTTCCCCAGCGGCGTCCCCTCTGCCCAGGCACACGCAGTGGGTCTGCAGGCGGACAGAAGCCACGTGTGTCTCTCCCGGGGAGAGACAGGCCGCTGTCTCTCCCCCTGGGGCGGCCCGCCTTTCCCTGGCTCCGGATGCCCGCTCTCCTCTCCTGAATGACTCATTTCAAAGGCTCGTGCAGGCAGCGCCTTCTCCAGGCAACTTCCCTTTCCTCTGGGCCTGAGTGGGCTCCCTAAGCACCTCTGTCATCAGTGGGGGACGGGGGGTCAGCCCCCTCTGAAACAGCAGAGAACTGGACAGTTCTTACATGAATGAAGGAATATACATCTTCCCAGTGGCGTTCTTACATGCTGTGTGTCCCAGGCAGCTTATGTACCCTCTCTGAGGCTTGGTTTCTCATCTGTAAAAGGGAGATGCTAAGGTCTACCTCGTGGGGTCACTGCTCATCTGTTTTTCTAATTCATAAACTCTGCCTCTGCCTCTCATTAATTCTTCCCCTCCAATCATTTTCATTTCCCTGAGGGACAAGGCAAAGGCCCGCAGGGCCTGACTTTCTGTGGGCTTCATTACTTCCTCGACTCTCCTCCCACGACTCCCCTTTGCTGACTCTGTCTAGCTACACTGACCTCCTTGCCATTGCCCTGATGGTACTCAGCATGCCCTGACCACAGGACCTTTGCACTGGCTGTCCCTGACTGCCTGCATGGCTAAGACTTCCCTCCTTCAGATCCTGTTCTCCTGCATCTCCTCAGCCAGGACTGCCTCTACTGAACATATAGAGCTCACCTTGCCCCCCTGGAAGGCACCCCCAACCTCTTTTATCTGCTGTATTTCCTCCGTGCACCTGCCCTCTGAACGTATTATACAATTCACCAGCTATGCCTATTGATGGCCTAGCTCCCTCCGCTAGAATGCAACCTCCGCCAAGACAGAGTTCTGTGTGTTGTTTGCCCAAAACAATGTCTGGCCATCGTAGGAACTCAATTTCCATTTCTTGCATGAATGAATAATTGAAACAAAGCCCCTTTTCCCAGAATCCTAGGGGCCTCAGAACTCATATAAACCTAGGCCCCACCCCCTGGTGGAATGTCCGCTCCCCACTCCCAATGAGAAACAAAATACACAGGGAAAATCCCCTTACCACCCCGGTTCCCCTCAGAGATGTGCTCAGAAAGCATACAGCACGGTGTCTGACGCATAGCAAGTGCCCGGCAAACACGGGTCCTCTTTCTTTGTCCTGGGAGATGTCGGGTAGAGCACACGCTGGGTGTAGTTGCCTAAGGCCTGGAGGCCGTGGACGGGGCAATTCCGTGAGCACTGTTACGGGGCTGAACTGTGTCCCCAGAAAATCCTTATGCGGATGTCCTCACCCCAGGACCTCGGAACGTGGCTGTGTTTAGAGGTCAGGTCTTCACAGAGGCAGTTAAGGTCAAATGAGGTCATTAGGGCCATCAACCAATAGGTCTGGTGTCCTGATCAGAAGAGGGGACGGGACTAGGACACAGACTCACCCAGAGGGACGACCAGGTGAGGACACAGAGAGAGACGCCGAGGACAAGCCAGGGGGACCGGCCTCAGGAGGGACCCTCCTTGCTGATCCCGGGGTGATCTCTGGCCTCCAACCTCCAGAACTGGAGGGAACGCCACCGGGCCTGGCATTGTGTGCGGTGGGCCACGCAGGGCACCACAAGCATCTGATATGCGTGGGCTGGCTTCTCACGCACGGCTCGGCCCGTCCGCCAATGTCAGCCTCGTGGCTCAGAGAGGGGAGGAGGCCTGCGGGCTGCCTGGCCCACCTGTGGCTTCTGTTCCCCACGCCCTCAGCCCTGCACCTGTCGCGGCTGGAGCTGAGTCCTAAAGTGGAAGTTGGCAGGATACACGGGCTGCTGGGGCATGGACCCGGCCATACTCCACGCAGGAGGCTTCCTATCCCCCCTTTACCGCCCCCAGCATCTCCCTCCCGGGCAGGAGTTTCCCTCTGAGCTACCTGGGCAGGGAATGCCCTCTCTCTGCTGAGCTCTGAGGGTCTGTGGGCCTCTCCCAGCTTCCTGGCTCCTGAAAACATGTGCAGGGCCATCTCCTCTGGGGCTGGCAGGGACCATGAGAGCCAGAGCTCCTGGGAGTGGCCGCAGGGACACCTTCCGAGCAGGTGCCCCTGAGGGTGCCAGGCCTGAGTTACGGCCTCCTCCGCACAGCACTGGGCTCACTCAGTCAGTGCAAGGAGATCCCAGAGCACAAATTTCGGCTGTCGGCTGGGCCGGGGGAGCGGGTGGGGGCGAAGGGGCCTGGTCTGCAGAGGGCCTGAGGCTGCTCTTATCCACCCCAATCGAGATGGGATTTAAACCTCGTCAGTCACCAGGACTGCCGAGGGCCCCGGATTTATTGACAGCGATTTGTAGGACCAGGCAGGACACCCGTAAACAAAGCCCATGAGAGGGGACCTCTGCCTTGTTAGATGAGGATGCCCAAAGGGCCCGCCCACGGCACTCCTCTTAGCCATGGTGTGGAAGAATGCAGAGTCTGGATTCCGGGGGAAATTCTCCAGGGCTCAGGGATTGGGGCAAAGACACTGGTGTTTTTTTGAGAACTTAGCAGCTCAGGAGTGTCACAGGGACGCCAGGGAAGGGGAGCAGAAGGGGCAGGCAGACCTGGACAGAAGCCCCGGCTCCCCAGGCACAGCGGGGCAGTGGGCGGGGCACGGAAACCTTTCCTGGTCACTCTGAGTGCTTAGGGTTGGGAATGCGGGTCTTACGTAGATGGGTTGTGCCAGGCACCTAGTAGGTCCTCATACTGAGCAGTTAGATGGGATCAGGCAGTGTAGGGTAAGGGCCGAGGGGAGGGAAGATGGTAGATGAAGAGATGACGCAGGTGGTCAGGCTGTGAGCAAGACAGGCGGGGTACCAGTCGACGGTAGGGCTGCCCTTCCCCCTGACCCCAAGAGCAGAGCCGGGACTAAACTCGGGGAGATGAGGGCAAGAGGAGATTGGCTGCGTTTTTTAGAAAGAGCCGATTGGGGGCAAGTGCAGGAAATTTACCCCCTGGATTGTGAGCTTCTGCGGCAGCCCTTGTCGGGACCCCTCTGGCATGCGAGAGCTTGGTTAGTTTCTCGGTAATGAACTTCGATTCCCTTTGCTTGCCCCTCCCTTGTCCCTGAGTTCACCTGTGGACTTCTCGAGATAAAGAACCCAACAGTTCACACTCAATGCGGGCATGCCCCTCTTTCCTGGCACAGCTCCCTGTGGGAGCCCCATCCTTCCACGCGCCAAGTGAATGCTGTCCTCGATTGGTTGGTGGGCTGCTGCATCCATTCACCCATTTATTGCTCAGGCATCGATGCGTCAGTCAGAGCATCCTGTGTGCTCTGTGTGCTGGCCTGGGGCAGGCTCTGGGCATCCTGTATGCTCCGTGTGCTGGCCTGGGGCAGGCTCTGAGCGTCCCGTGTGCTCCATGTGCTGGCCTGGGGCAGGCTCTGGGCAATATCCCAGGTGCCAGGCTCTCTCTTCCTGATTTGAATGCTGCTCTTTGACTCCAGGGAGGACGTCACTGAGGGCGAGCAGAGCCCACAGACCTCCGAGTCTCCTCACTCCCCCAGGGGCGGCTCCTGGCACCCCATCGGTGCGTGGCCCCATGGGCATGTTTACCGTGTTTACTGTCATCTGTTCCCCCTGGAATGTAGCTCCACGAGAGCAGGGATTTGTCTCTTTTGTTCACTGATGTGTCCACAGAGCCTGGAGCAGTGCCAGCGTAGTAGGTGCTCCATAAATATTTGTTGAATCCTTCCTCCTTCCTATATAATAAAAACCTCATATGCAAATGGACCGAATGGCTGAACCACTGGTCGATGGGGGGCAGGGCCGGCAAGTGGGTGGTGCCAGGCCAGCCAAGGCGGGGGCCAGCAGGCAGAGGGAGGGGATGGCAATCAGGGGGTGGCGGCGACTGGCTGTGGTGGAGCGGCGATTGGGGGGAGGCGCTGTCCCCCCCCGAGGCCCGAGGGTTGCCTCCCGCAGAGGGAGGCCAGACTGCGGCTTAGGCCCGCTCCCCATCAGTCGGACATCCCCTGAGGGCTCCTGGTCTGCCAGAGGCTGCAGGCCGGGCTGAGGGACCCCCCGAGTACATGAATTTTCGTGCATCAGGCCTCTAGTTAGTGAATAATATTGATAGTAACTCGTGGGCAGCTTCCTGGCCAGAATGTTTGCGTCTGGTCCTCTCCCATTTTAAAAAGTCCTGGGACAGCTGCTCTCCAACCTACCTCCGTCTCTACAGCATAAAACGCCCCGATGGCGATTTCAACAACGTATTCAGTTCTGAAAAGCTTTTACTTGGTCTCCTCTCTGAGCCTTTTCCTTTGACTTCCCTGAAATATCTGGCCTGGCCTGGCAGCCTCAGGAAAAGGAATCTGTGTGCGCACTCCTGCCCTAAAGACTGCCATAAATCTGCCAGGAATCCCACCCAGGACACACCCATTCTCCTTCCAGACCACGCCCACTTCCCCTTCCAGACCACGCCCACCTCCCCTTCCAGGCCATGCCCACCCCCCTTCCAGACCACACCCACCTCCCCTTCCAGACCACGCCCACCTCCCCTTCCAGACCACGCCCATCCCCCCTCATGGCCATGCCCACACCCACCTCATCTTCTATTCACTGGTTCCCACTCCCTGCAATCTACCTACCCACCCACCTATCCATCTACCCATCTACCTGCTCACCCATTTACCAACCTCTCACCTGTTTACCTGGCCACCCACCCGTCTACTTATCTATCCATCCCACCCGCCCACCTGTCCATCTACCCATCCAACCATTCATCCATATATCCATCCATCCACCCATCCATCCATCCACCACCCATCCATCCACCCATCCATCCATCCACCACCCATCCATCCACCCATCCATCCATCCATCCACTATCCATCCATCCACCCATCCATTCTACTATTTCACTTCTGACCTCCTGGGAGCTACTCCATATCTGTATCCAATACAGCAGAATAAAATGATGGGGTCTCTAAGGATCCTTCTGCCTATGCCTGCGCTTCCTCCAGAGGGATCTGAAAAGTGACACTTATCTGCCTCGGGGCCATCCCTTTGCTCCCTGGCCCTGGCCCCCGTCCCATTGAAATTTCTCCATTGACTCCCTTCGATGGAGATGAAACTGCCCTCTCTCCCCGCTCCCGGTTCCCACCACGTGGTGAAAGCACCTGCCCTTGTTGTGGGGTTTCAGGTTCACCCACATGCAGCCCTGGTTTGTTCTCCACCAAGCGGGGGTGCTGGCGCGGTGGCGGCCGTGGTGCTGGGTGGCTTTTAGGAGGAGAAGTCCCGAGGTCTGAAATATCGCCCCTTGCGGATGGCGTCTCGGGCCTGGAGCTGAGAGGCGGGAGGCATTTGCAATGACTTGAAGCTAATTTTAGGTCATGTTGTGTCCCCACTTCGTCCTGGGGTTTGCAGGGGACCGTTGGGGGTTGAGTTTGGGTGTGTTTTCATGAAAACAACACATATATTGGAAGCATTTCCATAAAAACAAAACAAAACAAAACTACCATATGACGTAGAGCTCTCTCAATTCCCCAGAAATCCCTCTCCAATAGGCACAGGAGAGAGTCTCTCAAATAACTGGAAAAATACTGAGGGGATCAAAGGAATAATAATGGGGAAAACGGGCCTGAATTGGGTCCAATTGGCATCTAATTAAAGTCGGTGATAACGCCCTCCAAGGCGGCTTAACAAACAATTAGATTAAAAACACACACTAGTTTCTCCGCTAAAAACAAATTGCAGAGAAGGGTTTCCTGCCACCGAGCTGATGTTCTCATTTCAGAAGCCGAGGATGTGAAGCGGGTGCAGGGCCCTGTGGGATGACGTCTGACACAGGGCCTGGCGCCGGCCACCTGGGTGTGTCTCCCCACTTTTCACAGTAACACCCACTCCCCCAGCTGTGAACTTTGAGGGCGATTTCGGTACCAGTCCAACGGGCACGCTAGAGAGAAGCCCTTTCAGAAGACGCAGCTCAGGCCAAGCCGGGAATGCCAGCCCGTGGGAGGGAGAGGGCCCAGGGCTGGGACAGCACCTGCGCGCCCTCCGGTCCCTCTTCCCGGTCCCACTGCCCGGTCCCACTGCCCAGTCCCCACTGCCTGGTCCCACTAGCTCCACTGCCAGGTCCCACTGCCCGGTCCCACTGCCCAGTGCCCACTGCCGGCTCCCACTGCCCGGTCCCTCTGCCCGGTCCCACTGCCCGGTCCCACTGCCTGCACCCACTGCCCGGTCCCACTGCCCGGCTCCCACTGCCCGGTCCCACTGCCCAGTCCCTACTGCCTGGTCCCACTAGCTCCACTGCCAGGTCCCACTGCCCGGTCCCACTGCCCAGTGCCCACTGCCGGCTCCCACTGCCCGGTCCCACTGCCCGGTCCCACTGCCCAGTGCCCACTGCCGGCTCCCACTGCCGGGTCCCACTGCCCGGTCCCACTGCCCAGTCCCTACTGCCTGGTCCCACTAGCTCCACTGCCAGGTCCCACTGCCCGGTCCCACTGCCCAGTGCCCACTGCCGGCTCCCACTGCCCGGTCCCACTGCCCGGTCCCACTGCCCGCTCCCACTGCCCAGTCCCACTGCCCGCACCCACTGCCCGGTCCCACTGCCCGGCTCCCACTGCCCGGTCCCACTGCCCGGTCCCCACTGCCCGGTCCCACTGCCCGGCTCCCACTGCCCGGTCCCACTGCCCGGTCCCACTGCCCAGTCCCCACTGCCCGGTCCCACTGCCCAGTCCCACGGCCCGGTCCCACTGCCCAGTCCCCACTGCCCGGTCCCACTGCCCAGTCCCCACTGCCCGGCTCCCACTGCCCGGTCCCACTGCCCGGCTCCCACTGCCTAGTTCACTGCCAGTGGAGTTCACGCCGCTCACTCCCACTCCTGAGAAGCCTCGGGAAGATGGAGCTGGGGCGTTGATTTAGGAAACCACTTTCCCACCTCCTCTCGCTCCCTTTCACTTGGGGCTGCTTCAGTCGTTTTTGTTTGTTTTGTTTTGTTTTTTTAATAATATGGAACACGTCAGGAATTTGGTGCCATCCCTGCGCAGGGCCGTGCTAACCCCTCTGTGTCCTCCCTGTCTCAGCATATGTGCTGCCAGGCGAGCGGCTGCTTCCGTCTTCAGCGCTCGCTTACCACAGCAACCAAGCCAGCTGACTTCCATGCTCTCTTCTTGGAGAAAAGAGGAGGGGACCAAGATGGACGGGGTTTGCCCTTTGGGAGCCCACCTCTCCCCCGATTCCCACGGCGGGGGGGGGAGGGGGGGCCAGACTATCTCAGCAGAGCATTTATTTCCAGAACTTTCCAGAAAGGCCTCAGCTCACCCTTCGGACGATTCTCACAACCGCGGCTTCTCGGGGAGCAAACTTCCCTCCCAGAGTTAAAGTGACGAGCCTTCCGTGGGGCCCAGTGCCCGGTGGTCCTCCCGACGGGACACCCTGAACGGTGCCTCGTGCCGGGGGGGGGGGGGGGGGGGGGGGGGGGGGGGGGGGGGGGGGGGGGGGGGACTTGGGAAGCACGCTTCGTAGGTGTGTGATCACACTTTCACGGCAGTTCTTCCCCCACTGCCCCACTTGCACCCTCCAACGCTCTATTCTTTACCTTAACACACACACACACACACACACACACACACACGCACACGCACACACGCACACACACCCCTCCCCCTTTTCTTCTCTCCTTCCTGTTCTTCCATTCTTACACAGACGTTGCTGGTAGCTATGGGTGCTTTATCACTAGGCCCCTGTCTGGCTGAGTTAAGTCTTTCTGAGTGTCCTGCCTCCCTCTAAGCAGGCCCTTGGCAGGCACTGTGAGCCGGGGAACCGAGCGGGCAGGAGCGGGGCCCCCTCTCTGCTTGGGGTGCAAGCGGGCCCCGGGGCCGGGGGCGTGTTCCTGGGGGAAATGTGAATTTAAATCGGCCTCAGGAACGAAACCAGTGAAAGTGCCGGAGATGCTGGCCTTGGAGGCTCGGGCCTCTGGTGTTGGTACCCGCGCTCCCGAGCCGCCAGCAGCGAAGGCGGCAGCAAAGCGCTCTCCGGGGCAGGAAACCCCCAGGCCAACAGGCAAATGCTTTTGAAAACCAAGACGTGAGACCAAATCGCTCTAAAAGACGCTGATTCCTCTTGGGGGGCGGGGAGGGGGAGTCTGGCTGCTGAATTCTTGAGATTCCCCAAGCAAAAATGTCTGTGCTGAATTAACACTCTCCCCGCCCCCCCCGCCCCAAACGTCCCAAGTATGTCTTCTATTTTCCCTGAGAACTGGGGAGTCTCCGCCTTGTCCACCGGGCAACGCCAGCTGGCAGCTGGGAAAGGCTGTGATTACCGAGAACTCCGGGACAGCTCCATTTCCGCCCCCTCTGGTCGCCGCCGGACGGCAGCCCTTCTCGCTGCTCCCAAACCCCCCAACGACCCAGGGCGAGTGCGTGTCTCGCAGCCACCCCACTGGGCGCTGGAAATGCCTGTGGTTGGCAACCAAAGAAGAAGTCTTTGGAAACGTCCTTTGCAAAACAGAGTACCTGCCTTTGCCAGATGCCAGAGGGGTGTGCTCGGCCAGCGACGGCGGGGGTCGACTTGTAGTTCTCAGGTCCTCCACAAGAGGGCGCTTTGGTACCCCCATTGAACAAGGCCCCGCGGATTCCGGGGTGTGTTGGGGGGTGGGGGTGGGGGTGGGGAGGAGGAGGTTTAGCAGAAGTATTTATACCCAGGGCCTGCTTACTCTTGGCAAAATTGCTTCTGACCACAGCTAAGAAGAGGGAAAGTTCTGTTTTGTAGGCGCCTTGTCTTCCCTACTCAGCTTGCATGGGAGTTTTTTTTTTTTTTTTTTAATATATTTTATTGATTTTTTGCAGAGAGGAAGGGAGAGGGATAGAGAGTTAGAAGCATCGATGAGAGAGAAACATCGATCAGCTGCCTCTTGCACACCTCCCACTGGGGATGTGCCCGCAACCAAGGCACATGCCCTTGACCGGAATCGAACCTGGGACCGCCCCGAGACTGAGTTGCTTAGAGCTCATGCCTGCTGAGGAAGAAACCAGGCTTGTCCAAGTGTTGTGCCATTTTGCACGGAGTCCACTGTGGGCAAAACGAGGACACGGCTCGGCCGAGGAGTGTCATCGGTCTCACAATGTCCCCAGGGAGGACAGGCCCCCAGTGAGCCCCGCCTCCTCCCCGGTGTCCACTCCCATCGCATGAAAACCGCGTCCCTGCCACAACCCCCACCGGATGCCTCGGTGTCTGAGGTGGAGGTCAGCCGGGTTCTAAGAGGGAAAACTAGGAAAGCTGATTAAATGAGTTCCCACGGAGGTATACATTAATCACACCGCTCCCCCCTCAACGCTTTCAGAACCAAAAACAGATAAGCAAGACTTAGTGCGAGAGAGAGAGCACCACATGCAGGCTCCTGGTAATAGAATTCTAACCCTGGGCAACGGGTGTGGGCAAAAGGTTTCATGTCAGAGAGACGTGGGTCCGAATCCAGAGCTTCTCACAAGCTGACTTTAGAACAGTCACTTCTCAATAATGTACTCAGGGGTGTCGTCATGAGCAAAACCAGACAGGACCTCCTTCCCGGGACCTCTACTCCAGGGAGAGACTGACAGGAACCAGTCACAGAAACACACCTAAGTTCACAGCTGGGGGTAAATGCTATGGTGGCAGTAACCAGTGACGTTCCTCAAAGAGTGTGCACCCCCCCACCCCCCATCATGTGTCAGACACATGATAGGACTGCACTCCCCCACTCCCTTTGAAGCTGCATCGGGCCATGACTTGCTTTGGCCAATGAAATGTGAACCTAAGGGTCCCGTGTCTCAGGGATGAGTGGAAGCTTTAAAGCCAGTCACCATTGGCCACAGTCCCTTCCCACTGGGAACGTGGGAGCATGTGTGGAGACGAAGCCTCGGCTGGGCCTGGGTCCCAGGGTGACCATAATGAGTTAGCCCTGCCCCTCACCTTCTGCCACAAGGAACATGTAGCAAAAGGGACAAGTAAACCTTTGGTAACCCACGGAGATGAGGGCCTGTCTGTTACTGCAGCAGAGCCTGGCCTATCCTGACTGGTACAGCTCCACTGAAGAGGTACACGGTGTTGTGAAAGGTGCAGTGGGGGGATGGGCTGGGTAGGGAGGGCTGATCAGGAGAATGTCTCTGAAGAGATAACGACTGGGCTGAGATCTGAGGAGGATAGGGAGGGGCGCTGGAGGAAGTGCAGTCCAGATTTTGGACTAGGGATGGAACTGTTGATGGAGAGCAGTGGATGGATTCACCCCTCTGAGCTAATTGGCAAAATGGGGCTGGTAGATGTATTGAGAGGATGAGCCATAACAGAGTGAGGGCTCCCCGCCGAAGCCGGGCATGCAGTCGGTGCTCAACGCATACATAGAAATAGCTAACGCTTACATGTGCGGGTACTACTCATCCACTCCTCACACAGTCCTATGATCTGGGTATTATTACCTGAGTGATTAGGGCACAGAGAGGTTAAGTAGCTTGCCCACCGTTGCTCAGCCAGCAAGTGGTAAAACTTGGATTTGAATTCAGGACCTGAGCTTTCCTGCTTTTTTTTTTTTTTTTTTTTTAATATTTTATTGATTTTTTTACAGAGAGGAAGGGAGAGGGATAGAGAGCTAGAAACATCGATGAGAGAGAAACATCAACCAGCTGCCTCCTGCACACCCCCTACTGGGGATGTGCCCGCAACCAATGTACATGCCCTTGACTGGAATCGAACCCGGGACCCTTCAGTCCGCAGACCGACGCTCTATCCACTGAGCCAAACCAGTTTTGGCGCTTTCCTGCTTTTTTGTTGTTGTTGCTGTTACTGTCCTGACTGTGGTTTTAAGTCATAAAGGCAAGGGGCCCCTTTCCCCAATTCCATATCAGAAGAAAGTCATTGCCAATTTAAAGCCCTGTGTGGGACGATGTCCTAGTGCTTCTAAGGCCCATTGGCGCCCTGTATCAGTCCGCGATGGCCTGGTGATGCTGTGTAACAACCAACCACAAAATTCCGGGGCACTCGGCAACCACATTTACTTCTCTAGGTGTGTGGCTCCTTTGAGGCAATGCTCTCGGACCAGGCTCAGCTGGGAGGCGCTGCCGCCCGTGTCCCCGGTTCTGCTTATCCCTGACCAGTGCAGGGTGGGTGTGGTGTCTTAGTCAGCAGGGGTAGCTTAAACAGCAGAAATGAATTTTCTTAAAATTCCAGAGGCTACAAGTGTGAGGTCACGGTGTGGGCAGGATGGCTCCTCCTGAGGCCTCCCTCCTTGGCGTGGCGACGGCTGTCTTCTCCCCGTGTCCTCACGTGGTCGTCCCTCTGTGTGTGCCTGTGTCCTAACCTTCTCTTCTTGTGAGGACACCATCAGATCCCATAGGGCCCACCCCTATGACCCATTTTAACTTAAGCACCCCCTTTCAAGACCCCCCTCTCCAAGTGCGGTCCCTAGTCCTCATTTCTTAACATTTCTCTTTTCTGGGTTCAACGTGTAACAGGCCCTCCCTAGAGAAATTGGCCGTTGGAAGAATCGCATAGGAAATCAGAAGCCGACATTCCGCACCTGATGCTTTCCTTGAGCAAAGTTCTTGCCACTCTTTTTCCTCCGCACATGTATTTTCCTTGGAAAACTATCGGAACTTCACATGGGTGATTTTTCTCTTGTCATTTCCCCCCCCTTTCTTCATATTCGCCAAGCACATTCTCAGGTCACTAAGCTGCTTTCTAAACACCAGTCTCCTGGTCCCATGGTCTGGGATGGGATTATTTTCCCGCCCCTGCTTCTGCTTTCCTAGACCCCCTCGGGTTCCCTCCGTCTCCTCTGTCCTCTCCTCCCTGGCTCCACTCTGCGGCCCATGTCTCCCCTCCCGGGAGTCAGCTGCTCCCTAAGCCCACACCTGGCTCGGGCCTTTGTCCTTGGAGAATGGAAGGCTTTTACTGACGCCTTTTCTTTCATCCCGCAAGCCCCGTGGGAGGAGGGGCTTGCTCCTCGGGAAGTGACTTTGCCTGGGAACCTGGTTTTTATAGCGATTCCCTCCGGGAACTATCACCTGTCCCATTTACAGATGGGAACACTGAGGTCCAGAGAGGCTGTTTGCTGCTCCTCGGGCGAAGTGAGCGTTTGCTCTCTGAAATGAGAAGGAACTGACTTTCCCTTTCCAGTTGGCTTATGTCCTGATCTGCCAAACTTTCGTTAAGAAGTGCTTTAGTTGCTTTTTAAAAATTCTATGCAAAGACTAAAATCAGATGTCCCCAAGCACTGCATCGGTTATGTTGAAAATTCCAGGAGCACCTGCTGGAGGACATGTACAGCTGCAGCTCCGCCCACCTGCCTGCCTGCCCGCCTGCCCGCCTGCCCACACCTGCTTTCTCAATCAGCTTGCCTGTCTGTGTCTCACCCTCAGCCTTTGCCACGCCGGCTCCTCTGCCTGGAGTGTCCTGGGCCCTCCTCCCCAGACGAAATTCTTACTCAGTCACCTCGGAGCCAGACGCCATGCATAGATTGGGATGACAGTGGCTCCTACGTTGCAGGGCTAGTTTGAGAATCGTGCCAATGCCCACAGCCCCGGCCTCCGCCAGCATTCGCTGCTGAGTGGCCACAGGCTGGGTGGATTCTGCTGACGCGGCCGTTTCCCTCCTGCCAGCCCTGACCTTGGCCTGGGGGTTCCCCTGACGCCCAGCTCTTGCTCCTCCCTTTGCTTCTGTCTGAAGCATCTTTTTTAGGGTAAGAAGTCCATTCGGACCAGGCTGTGGGAGTACCTGCGGTCACCGGACAAGGCCACACCCGTGCCTTTGAAGGCCCTGGCCAGCAGCGCTCCTTCCACTGTGCAATGACAGGCTTGCGGGAGGCCCCGTGGCCTCAACGCTGGGCCAGGGCTTAGACAACTTACTCCGCTGTCTGAACCAGAGCCGCGGCACTCTGGCCTCTGTCAGTCGCTGGTCCTGTGGCCAGGCCGCCTGACCGCCTGTGCAGAGCCCCGAGCTCCTGTGGAAGAGTGTAGGTGAGGAACCTTCTGCGGCCTTCCAGGCTCCCTGCCCCGCCCTCTCCTCACTCAGCTGTGGGCATGGCTGCCACACTCCGGGATGGCTTTGAAAACCCTCGGCTGGCTGGAATTTGTTCTCTCTCACTGGGAACCATACACCCAAAAGACAGACCAACCCTTCCACGTGCTGCAGGAGGCTCAGAGAGGTTGAGTGACTTCCCTAGAGTTGCACAGGCAGCGAGCGACAGAATTCATTAGGGACTCGGTGACTTCGGGTCTTCCAGTGTCTGGGTGAGAGAGAGCGGCAGAGTCCCGGCGAGGGCAGGGCCCACCTGGACACACCTCCCTATCTTCCTGAGGATTCTGAGACGTTGAGTAGGAAATGCTGTGAAATGTCCCTGAAGAGGCAGTGGAGTGGGATTGGGGCTCATTTGTGTGCAAACAGTGGGAGCGGCTGAGAAGCGGGCCCCACGCACAAGCCTGGAGGCAGACAGGCCCAGGTTCAAGTCCAGGTTTCCTGAGTCCCAAGCCCTGGGACCTTGGGCAAGTCACTAAACCTCCTTGTGCCTCACTTTCCTCATCCGTGACTTTCTTATAGTTCTCTCATTGAGTGGAGAGCTAAGCACAATGTCTAGGTAAATGTTAGCTGTGGCTATCGATAACATCATTGTCACGTTACTATCATCTCCATGAAGGTTCATTGAAAGGTGCCATCGGATAAAGGCTCCATAACTGATACAATGATGCTTACTGTTGTCCTTAACATTATTAAACCCGGAGGTGGCTTCCTGGTCCCCCGGGTGGGGAGGCTGGCCTGGAGGAGTGGGGAGCGAGTGGCCTGCAGAAGAGATGGGTGGGCTCTCCTGAAGGCTCGGGCCAGGCACGAGGGCCAGGGCAGGGATCATGGGTGTTATAATATAGACTAGAGGCCCAGCGCATGAAATCGTGCACGGGTAGGGTCCCTAGGCCTAGCCTGTGATCAGGGCCAAGTCCACCGCCCCACGATGCTCACTGCCGCCCTGCAACGCTCGCCGCCTCTCACTGCCCTCTGCTGCTCACTGCCCGCTGCCGCTCACCACCCGCCACCACTCGCCAGTCCCCAGTCCCACCCCACTGCCACCCTCCATTCACCATGCTGCAATCAGAGCCTGCGGTGGCGGCGGGCGGGGGCGGGGACCGAGAGGTGGTCAATGCACCTCATGGCAACTGGTCCAGCGATCATTCTGGTTGTTACGCTTATGGTCGCTGGCCTTTTATTATATAGGATTCTCTGCTGTAAGTTCAGGTACCACCCAAGGGAGACAGAACATCAGGGAACTTAAGGGGAAGGAGGGGCGAGCTAAAAAGGGCCAGAGCCCTCCACCCTGGGCTTGACTGACTGTGTCTTCAGCAAGTCCCGCCCCCCGCCCAGGCCTCTGCTCATGTGGAGAGGAAGAGGTGTATTGAGTTGACCAGCCTCTCTTAGTTCTGAAATCTATCCATCCACCCATCCTTCCATGCAGCCACCCACCCATCCATCCATCCATCCATCCATCCATCATCCATCTATCCACCCATGCATCCAGGCATCCACCCTTCCACCCATCTCTCCTTCATCCACCCACCCATCCACCCACACATGCTTCCATCCCCTCGTCCATCCTTCCGTGCATCCACCTTTCTATCTCGCCACCCACCACCATCCAGCCCCCTGGGTGCCAGGCCCTGGACTGGACATTAGGAAGCAGGTGAAGAGTCCTATAGACAGGGCCCACCATTGAGGAGTTCACAGTTGGGTGCAAGGTCCCACAGCGGGTCAGTGGGCCAGGCTTCCACCCAGGGCTGTATGACCCCCGAGGTCACCAGGCCTCACTGCACCTGGACCCTGTGGCGCTGCCTGCCTTTGTGAGTGTCAGACCCTGAGGGCTGCGAGTGTGAACCACTGTCTGCACCATCGTGTCAGGTGCTGGGACCCCCAGGCCGCACGCACTTTCACTGCTCACCCTCACTCCGTCTGTGAGGCAGGGCTGCCTGTCCCACCGCCCGAGCAGAGGCCTGAGGCTCAGGGAGACGAACGTTAGCCCAGGGCCTCCTCTGCGGCGTCTGTCCCCAGGCCTCTCTCAGCGCGGACCTCTGCCCTCCTCTGCCCGCACGGAGATTCCCACACCGGGCCGGTGCTGCTCTGCATCTTGGGAATTTACTTCCCTGGTCTGTGCAATGGGGTAGTAAGAGTCCCTCACTCACTGGGTCACCGTGGGGGCTGTCTAGCCCAGTGGTCGGCAAACTCATCAGTCCACAGAGCCAAATACCAACAGTACAACGACTGAAATTTCTTTGGAGAGCCAAATTTTTTAAACTTAAACTTCTTCTAATGCCACTTCTTCAAAAGAGACTCGCCCGGGCCGTGGTATTTTGTGGAAGAGCCACACTCAAGGGGCCAAAGAGCCGCATGTGGCTCGCGAGCCGCAGTTTGCCAACCAGGGGTCTAGCCTGATGCAGGTGAAGGGCCCGTAGGAGACCCTCCCACGCCAGCCGTCATGGCCGTCACACCTATTGTACGCCGCCGGTCAGGGTCAGGCAGGCTGCAGTGCATTTTCAGGAGAGGATGGATGGACTGCTCAAGGAGTGTTTGATGGCAGGAGAGGGAGGACTCCCGGTCCAGGTCACGGTCAAGGTCAGCGTGTCAGGAGCAGCCGCACATATGCACGGTCGGGGGCTCCATCTCCCACCCTGTGAGTGCGCGGGCAGTTAATTTCTTTCAGCCGAGCGCAGGCCCCGGGCCTCGTTAGCCCGATGAGGCCGAGCGCGGGATTTGTGTAATCTTGTTTTCCCTGCAGCTGGCTTCCCGGGAGCCACTGTCCTGGCACTGAAGCCTCCGCGGCTCCACCCGCTTCCCCGGCCGGCGGAGGCCCTGGCAGGGCTGCGGCTGTCTGCTCGCAGGAGAGCCCGCAGATCTCATGCTGTGCCCCTGGGCCTCCCTCCTCCGGCCTCTCCCGGGTCAGGTGAAGCGGGTGAAGCCCCCCACCCCACTATTGCCCACACCTGTGAGCACATTGCGGCACCCTCCAGGCCACGTGGGACAGAGAAGGAAAAGGGACTCATGTTCCATGAATGGCCCCATGTGCCCACAACAATGGCCCCATGTGCCCCATGTCAGCCCATCGAGGGCCCTCCTCCAGCTCCTCGTCGCGAGCCCCTTCAAGGTGACTTCAGAGACGATAGGGGGTGCGCTGGGACCAGAGGATGAAGCAGCACGCGGGCCTGGGTGGGCACTGAGTGGAGTGACTGCCTGGACTTGACTCCTGGCCTCTCACTTCTTGGTTGGGGAGGCCTTGTACAATTTCCTTGTCTCTGGTTTCTCATCCTAAGCCCTACCCCTGAGGATAAGGAGGGGGAAATGAGAGGATGGCACACAGTAGGACCTCATAAAGTGTCAGGTTTCCTCCTTCTCATTCATTCATTCATTCATTCATTTGACAATTTGGCACTAATGCGATCCCAGGCCTGGCAATTGAGCAGTAACGGGACCTGTGGGTGACCCTTCCCCTCAGGAAAGGTACTGTTTAGCCGGAGTGACAGGCACTAAGTTATGGTAATAATTCAGTCATTGCCAGTGTGGTAAGAGCCAGCAGGGAGGATCTGCAGCGCGTAGACAGCATACCCGGGCTAGTCCTAGGGGCGATGTCACGGGAGGCCCATGGAAGGTCTCCTCAGGCACATCAGGTTAAGCGGAGACCGGCCTGCTGGTACAGGTCTGCCCCTGATGAGGGTGTGGGGACAGAGGGAGCACTCTGCCAGAGGGGCAGCCCGTGCCAGGCCTGGCAGTGCTGGGAAGCAACAGAAAGCTGGTGTGATGGGGGTCAGGAGCAAAGTGGGGGGCTGTGTGTAAGAGAGAGCGGGTGGGTGCCAAGGACTCCCAGCTCTCCCCCATCAGCCCCCCCTCCCGGAGGGGCTGAAACAGCTGCAGGCAGCCTAGGATAAAGCTCTATTTGCAAATCACATTTTCTCAGGAAAACCTGCCACTGTTTATCCCAATGGCCGGCAATATCCTTCCTATATCCCCCGGGCCTTGGGATGTGGGTGTTTGCAAACCGCCCTGTCATTTCGCTGCTGTCTGTGTGGTTCACACCAGGCATTTCCTGCGGAGAGCACAGGTGCCTCCTGGTCCTGGGGTCCCAGGGCAGCGTCTGAGACAGAGGCTGGTGCAACTTCACTTCCCTTCCTACGTGCTCCCACCATGGAGACGCGTCCCTCCTGGGTCCTCCTTGCTTTCTGCTGCTAATCCCAGCGAGCCCGCTCAGTGCACGGCCTGCTGGGACGGTGATTATCTCCAGTTTGTGGAATGAGAACTGAATTGAAGGTTAAGCGACTTGTTGAGCGTTGCCCAGCTAGTAAGGGGCGGGGTCAGGATTTGAACCCAGGCCTTGGACGGTGAGCTTGAAGCATGGCACTCTGAGCTAGGTCAGTGAATGGGGGGGGGGTCATTCCAATAGCGGTGATTTAGTGCACCCACCGGGCTTTGGTCCTGGGAGTTACCTGGTCAGGTAGAGCTGTTTGGGCTCCTTTCACAGGGAGCGGATGAATAGTTGGAAGAGTGTTTACTAGAGAAACTGAATCAGCCCTTTGGTCTCTCAAGTTCAACCATCAGTTCCTCAAACAGGGTTTCTGAGCTGGGAAGGATGGATCGTGACCCGTCTAAGATTCTGCTTCCCTGTTGATGACGAAACAGACCCAGAGTGGTTAGGGTCCCCCATGGGTGCCCAATTCCGGAACAGTTAGAAGAGAAACATGCCCAAAGGACAGGGGTGCAGGCAGCTGCTCTAGGGGAGATGTGGGAGAGGTGTGGCAGGACCAGGGGGGTCCTGGGGCCGGGCGGGGGCTTCCCAGGTGAGCTAACACTGCAGCTGAGACCCTTGGGCATCCGGGGGGTCACACGGCAGGTGACAGAGCATCATACGCATTTCTGGTGTTTGTGTGTTTGCTATGGAAACAGTGCCCACCTTTAACTTGGTAAACGTGTCGGAATCTGTCCTTAGGATAAAGGCCCAGGTGAAGGCTTTGGAGGCACCTTCCCAGAATGCCTTAGGAAAAGGAAAGTCCACACCTACTCCCACACCCTCCAGGGGTGTGTGAGAGGGCCCTTCCTCCCCCTGCAGCAATCCCCCCTCCTCCTACGAACTTAATTTTTAAAAACATCAACAAATATGAATTTGTGATAAACTTAGTCTGGCCTTTAATCCCCAAATGAAAATCCTAGACTGGAAACCTTGCCGGCCTTATTATTGTCATGAGACATTCCAGTTCTTCTGTAATCTGTATATATAAAAGCCTATGCAACTACTATGACTGAATGACCGGGACGACCGGTCGACCACTTGCTATGATGTGCACTGACCACCAGGGGCCGGACGATCAATTCAGGAGCTGCCCCCCTGGTGGTCTGTGCACTCCCACAGCCAACCTCTCGTGGCTGGCCAACTGCCTGCAGTCTCTCCCCCCGGCAGGCCAGCCCCCATCGGCCCCTGGTGCTAAACCATTCATAGACGACCTGCTTCTGGGTCAGGGTTTCGTAAGTAGCAGAGCAGCTCCCTCGCTGTGATCTATAGAAAGTCAGCCCTTGACACAAGGGTTTGTCTCACTCCCATCCTCTCCCTTCCCTGGGGGCTGCTCACCCACCATGGACCTGCAGTGAGGGAAGGAGGAGGGGGGAAGCGGGGAAACACATGGTGGCGGGGCAGCGTTGGCGTCTGGTGTCCGGTGTCTAGCGTCCGTTCCTTCTGCACCTGGCCCAGCGACTGTTGCCTCCTCTCCTGACCCCCAGGCTGGGATGGGGAACCGGGGGTAGGTGGCGGCGGATTCAGCCCCTTTCCCAGGGGGACCGAAGGCTGGCTCCCTCCTTGGAGCTGCCAGCCAACCTCCCGCGGTTCCTTCTCCTCCCTCCCCCATGCATGGATTCATGCACCGGGCCTCTGGTTGAAATATAATTGACACATAACGTTGCGTAGGTTTAAGGTGTACAACATGTTGGTTTGATACGTTCGGATTTTGCGATCTGATCATCACCGTAGCGTTAGCTCAGAGATGCCCAGGTTTTGGGGTAACGTAGACTGTACGTTTTTGGGAGCTTGAAGGGTTTCCCTGTGTGGACGTGGCTTCATGTCTGACGTAGGAGGAGGGCAGGCTCCCGATCTCGCGTTCGCTGTGTGAGCGACGCAGTCTGCCAAGCCCACGCTGCTCAGAAACAAGCTTCTCACACCGTGGCTAAGCGCACACCCACATCAGTAGAAAGGGGGCCCGGGGAGCCCGTTTGATCTCCGCAGAAAGTGGGCCCAGGCTGGCATTTTGACATTTGGAAACAGTGAATACAATTACCCATCTGTGGACCAAAAGCGTTTTTCTTCCTTGAAGGAAATTGAAGGTATGTTGCCTGTGGTGGAGTTTCTCTCCAAGAGGCCCCTTCTGCTGTGAGCCGTGTGGGGAACCCTCCCCAAAGTTTAATTCGAAAAAGAGAGGGAATGCCAGCCAGCGTGGCTCAGGGGTTGAGTGTTGACCTCTGAACCGGGAGGTCACGGTTCTATTCCTGGTCAGGGCACATGCCCGGGTTGCAGGCTCCATCCCCAGTGTGGGGCATGCAGGAGGCAGCCGATGAATGATTCTCTCATCATTGATGCTTCTATTTCTCTCTCCCTCTCCCTTCCTCTCTGAAATCAATAAAAATATTTTTTAAAAAAGAGAAAGAGAGAGAGAGTGAGAGAGAGAAGGAAGAGAGGTTTGTGCTAAAAGGCTCGTCTCCTCTGGAGCTGACCTACAGTCAGAGAAGGGTGGGAGGCAGGTCCCTCCCCAGCCCCGTGAGCAGGGGGGTGACCTCATCCTTGCCCATGAGGTTCATGAGACCAGACTTGACGTGAAAATCACACATACAGCCAACGGCAGGGCTGGGATGTGAACTTGGTTTCCTGACTCCAAATTCCGTTCTTTCCCATGCGTTATGGGTTCATCTGTGTTCCCCTAACATGTATACGTGAAGTCCTAACCCCCAGTACGTGACCTTATTTGGAAATAGGGTCTTTGCAGCTACAGTTCGTTAAGATGAGGTCATGCTGGAGTAGGGTGAGTCCTTGTTGGAGAGGCAGAGACACCGCCCACAGAGGGAAGGCAATGCGAAGACACAGGAGAACATTGTCTATAAGCCCAGGGATGCTCGAGGCCACAGGAAACCAGGAGGGACGCCTGGAACAATCTTCCCTCACAGCCCTCGGAAGGAACCACGCCTGCGATACCTTGAGCTTGGACTTCACCCTCCAGAACTGTGAGACAGTCAACGTGTATTATTTGAGCCACGTTGTCATGGTAGCGCCACGAAACGAACGTACCATTTACCACAGTAAAGAATATTGCAGGCCCTAGCCGGTTTGGCTCAGTGGATAGAGCGTCAGCCTATGGACTGAAGGGTCCCGGGTTTGATTTCAGTCAAGGGCACATGCCCGGGTTGTGGGCTCGATCACCAGTAGGGGGCATGCAGGAGGCAGCCAATCAATGATTCTCTCTCATCATTGATGTTTCTATCTCTCTCTCCCCTCTCCCTTCCTCTCTGAAATCAATAAAACTATATATATATATATATAAAAAAAAAGAATATTGCAATTCTTGAGACCTACTCTATGTGGCAATACAGTTTATTGAGACTTGTGATTTGCTTTCTTCATACTTTTTCTCCCAAAACACAAGGGCAGAGATGGCTAACCGTTCTCTAGTATACATCCTCTCTCCTTTGAATAACAGAAAACTCCCCCCACCTTGTTGTAATATCCAGAGACTACATTTCCCAGCTTCCCTTGCAACTAGGTGTGGCCCCATGACCCTGTTCCCACCGATGAATGTGAGTAGAAGCCATGTTTGCCACGCTTCCCTAAGAGGAAATTGCTTGCCCTCCAATTTCTCTCTTTTCGCTTCCTTGTCGGCTGAAATGTAGCCATGAACAGCCGTGGATTGTCAGCCTCCGTCATGTGGGTGTGGAACAGCAGGATGGAAGGGTCCCTGGATGACCTTGTGGAGTGAGACCCCTGCCCACCAGGGCTGCCTGCCTTCCTCTGGGCTGCCCTGAGACAGAAGAGGAAGCTTCCCTCTTGGGGAGTGTTTTAGGAAGTTGGGGTTATAGCAGCTCAGCCTACACACCCTGACATGTGTGCGTTCGCCCTTCCATTGCCTTTGGAGGTGGTTGGGAAAGCAGAATTTGCATGCAGACAACCTGATGAACTTCTTTTAAAACCAGCTTCTTGGAGTGTAGTTGACATACAGTAAACGTTGGGCTGGGGGAGGGGCGGGGGGCTTAAACTGCTTGATTTTGCCCTGGCTGGTTTGGCTCAGTGGATAGAGTGTCAGCCTGAGGACCAAAGGGTCCTGGGTTTGATTCCAGTCAAGGGCACATACCTTGGTTGCAGGCTCCTCCCCAGCCTGGGCCCTGGTCGGAGCACGTGCAGGAGGCAACCACTCGATGTGTTTCTCTCAATGGAAAAATATTGTCTGAAGAAGGTTAACAACAACAACGAAAGTGCATGATTTGCCCTAACCGGTTTGGCTCAGTGGACAGAGCATCAGCCTGTGGACTGAAGGGTCCCAAATTCGATTCTGGTCAAGGCACATCCCCAGTAGGGAGTGTGTAAGGAGGCAGCTGATCGATGTTTCTCTCTCATCGATATTTCTAACTCTCTATCCCTGTCCCTTTCTCTCTGTAAAAAAAATAAATGAAATATATATATATTTTTTAAAAAGCGCATGATTTCCTTCCGGCACCCCCGGGATGCGAATGTTGATACTCTTGAAGTTGTCCCAGAGGCTCCTTACACTATCTTCATATTTTTGGATTATTTTCTCTTTGTACTGTTCTGAGTGGGTGTGTTTTTGCTTCCTCGTATTCCAAATCGCTGATTTGATTCTCAGCATCCTCTATTCTACTGTTGATTCCCTGTAAATTATTCTTCATTTCAGTTAGTGTATCCTTCATTTCCAACTGGCACTTTTTTATGTTGAGGCCCATACTAAGACACATCATAATTAAAATGCCAAAGATTAAAGACAAAGCGAGAACCTTAAAAGCAGCAAGAGAAAAGCAGTTAGTTACCTACAAGGGAGCACCCATATGACTGTCAGCTGATTTCCCAATAGAAACTTGGCAGACAGAAGGGAGTGGCAAGAAATACTCAAAGTGATGAAAAGCTAGGACCCTACAACTAAGATTACTCTACCCAGCAAAGCTCTCCTTTAGGATCAAAGGTCAGATAAAGAACTTCACAGACAAGAAAAAGCTGAAGGAGTTCATCACCACCAAACCAGGATTACATGAAGTAAAGTGTCTTCTTGAAGAAGAAGATTGAACAATTAAATGGCAACAAATACATGTCTATCAACAATTGAATCTAAAAATAAATGAACAAGGAATCTAATGAACAAAATAAACTGATGAATAAAATAGAACCAGAGGCATGGAAACATGGAACAGACTGACGGATCTCAGAGGGAAGGTGGGTGGGAGGGCGGGAAGAGATTAACCAAAGAGCTTATATGCATACATGCATTACCTGTGGACACAGACAATACGTAGTGTGGTGAAGGCCTGGGGCAGGGCAGCAACCGGGCAAAGGGGTCAAGGGGAGAATAAAAAGGGGACACCTGTAATACTCCCAACAATAAAGATAAAAAAAATAACAAATTTGCAAAATAAATGAGATGTGTGATCTGATAGACTTTGCCATAGGGATGGGTATGTGAAACCCGATGACGGACAAGAGGCTGGACCAGCCCTAACCCCTGGGTGGGGACAGGAGAGGCGTGAGTGCTTCTGAGCACTGTCCGAAGAACGAGGGCCCTGGAGCTGGGAAGGGACAGAGGAAGTGGGGGCTTGCATTTGGTGGGACTTGCCCCAAATCCCCGAGGGCCTGGGGATCTGGATTCCCAGGGAGGCGCTCAGGGGTTCTCACACCGTTGGGCAGGGGGCAATCTGTGTCCAGCCTTCCCTGGGAGAGGAAGTGAGCTCACACCCATGCGGCCTCCCTAAGCAGAGCATTCGCTTTATGTTCTGCAAAGAAAACGAGGAGCAAAACGTTGTTATTCTTCTGATTAACAGGGAAGTCATCCAACTGGCTGTACTTGAATTAGATCCCCTGAATATTAAACCCGGGCTTCTCTAGCTTTCATTTATTTTATTGGATTGTATGAAAGTGTTTTAAAAGAGGGGGGCGGGGCGGGTGGGGGAGTCTGGGATGGGGCCACATTTGCCACAGGCAGAAGGCAGCGTCTCTTCTTGAAGGCTCACGTGGACACGAGGATTCCTTTACTCAGGGAAGTTTTGTTTCTTCCCGAGAGTATCTGGGTGCCTCGTTTATAAGAAGCGAGGCTTTGCTGGCTCCCTGTTTAAAACACGGGTTCCTGCCCGCAGCTCTCGCTCACAGCTCCTGCCCGCAGCGGCGGCCAGGCGGCTTAGAATAGAAATTCTTCGAGGATGGGCCCAAGACCGCAGGCCCTCGTGTTCCCGCCGCTCTTAAGCCGCCTGATTCTCCATAAACAACCCGCCACCAGAGCGGGGTGCCGTGTTGTTTTGATTTGCCACAAAGAGCTTTCCAGCAGGCTTTGATTCCCCCAAGCAAAGCAGCGCTTCTGGGGCCGGCTGCGCGTGAGGGGTGCTCACCGCACCTGGCCCTCGGCCCCCAGGGCGGTCCCGCGGCGGCTCCATGGACACGCGGGTCCCCGGCACCACGTGTCTCCAGCAGTCAGCGATGGCTGATGGGGAACTTCAAGCAGAGAGCACAGGACCGGGGACCCCGAGCTTCAGGTACCCCACCTGCACTGGACGCACCAGGAAGAGGCTTCCAGACACGGACCTGCCCTTGGGCCGCTCTCCAGACTGAGAGGGAGGCCGGCAGCAAACAGCGACTGCCCTCGGCTGGTCGGAAAAGGGGGTGAGGGTCTTGCACTCAGTGTCCGCCACCTGCTCCTCCATCCCCTGGCACCAGCGCAGACCTGCCTACCTGGCTGAGGGATGAGCCTTGCCCGGAGCCTTCTGAGCTGTCTGGCCTCTGCATGCCACCTTGCCACTCGGGTGACTTTTCTGTGACCTTGCCCGGCAAGGGGCTGTCCTCCCCGTCTGAATGCGGAGGGCACAGAAGACGGGATCCGGCGGGATCGCTGGGACGCTCTAGTCCTACTGCCTTGCTCCAGGACCGAAGCGGAAGCAAACAGCCTTGGTGGGACTTGCCCCAAATCACACGGAGCATTCGTGCGGAGCCGGGATGAGTTCTCAAATGTTTGCTGTCTGGCGAAGGGCCCTCTGCCATGGCAACCCCTGCTCTTTCTCGTCCTGGTTCTCACCTGAGTGGAGAAGGAGCTTTCTCTTGTGTGTGTGTTTTCCCCAGGTCTGCAAACGTAACCTATTTCTCCCTTCTTTAAACGTCACTTTGGTCCAAATACACGTCTCCAGCTTAAAGGGCCCAGGCATGCCCAGGGCCTGCAGAGATCAGCCGCCTCCTGCCCGCCCTGCGCTCTTTCCCCGGAGGTCGCAGCTTTCGGCTCTACTTTCCTTTTCTTTTTCTGTCATGACCTTCGTGTTAGGAAATAACGTGCTTGTGCTGCTGCTTCTTGACGTGTCTCTTTTGCCTCCCACCATGGATGGCTGGGGTTGGGTCTTCTTTCCTCCGCATCTCTCCCTGCCCTCCTCCTCTCCCGTCCAACCTTCCAGCTTCCCAGTGCATTTTAACATTAATTTTCTCAGATCCATATTGCCTGTACATTATTATGATTGATACTAGAGGCCCGGTGCACGAAATTTGTGCACGGGGGGGGGGGGGGTGGCGGCGGGGGTTGTCCCTCAGCCCAGCCTGCACCCTCTCCAATCTGGGACCCCTTGAGGGGTGTCCAACTGCTCGTTTAGGCCTGATGGGATCAGGCCTAAACGGGTGGTTGGACATCCCTCTCACAATCTAGGACTGCTGGCTCCAAACCGCTCACCTGCCTCTGCCTGATTGCCCCTAACAGCTTCTGCCTGCCAGCCTGATCACCCCTAACCACTCCCCTGACAGCCTGATTGATGCCTAATTGCTCCCCAGTTGGCCCAATTGCCCCTAACTGCCCTCCCCTGCTGGCCTGGTCACCCCTAAATGCCCTCTCCTGCCAGTCTGGTTGCCCATAACTGTCCTCCCCTGCAGGCCTAGTCACCCCCAACTGCCCTCCCCTGCTGTCCTTGTCCCCCTCAACTGCCGTCCCCTGCAGGCCTGGTCTCTCCCAACTGCCCTCCTCTGCTGGCCCAGTCACCCCTAACTGCCCTCCCTGCTGGCCTGATTGCCCACTACTGCCTTCCCCTGCAGGCCTGGTCCCCCCCAACTGCCTCCCCTGCAGGCCTGGGTCCCCCCCAACTGCCCTCCCTTGCTGGCCTGGCCTGCCCCAACTGCCCTCCTCTGCTGGCCTGGTCACCCCCAATTGCCCTTCTCTGCTGGCCTGGTCACCCCCAACTGCCCTCCTCTGCTGGCCTGGTCACCCCTAACTGCCCTCCCCTGCAGGCTTGATTGCCCACAAGTGCCCTCCCTTGCAGACCTGGTCCCTCCCAACTGCCCTCCCCTGCTGGCCATCTTGTGGCAGACATCTTGTGTCCACATGGGGGCAGCCATCTTTGACCACATGGGGGCAGCCACCTTGTGTCTTGGAGTGACAGTCAATTTGCATATCACTCTTTAATTAGATAGAATGTAAGTGCTACCCAGACACAGCAGTTTTCTGTACATTTTCCCCCACAGAAGGCTCTCTGGGAGGGTTCGGACCCGAGCGAGCCCAGGCTGAACGTAGCGTTCTAGTGGGCTCCTCCGTCCCTGTGGGCCTGGAGTTCCCATGGTTTCGCTCCTGGTTCCAATGGATCCTGTTTTCCTACATGCCGCATCTTTTCTTCATTGGTTTACTCCTTTAAAAAATGCACACCCTCATGTAGCTTTCTGAGAGAGCACACGGGAGGTAGATTTTAAAGACCGCCCATGTTGGGAGATAGTCTCTGCTCATGGTGATGGACAGCTGGGCCAGGTGTCGAATTCGAGAGTACGTGTCGCCTCCCTTCACCCTGACCCTGCCACGGCCCCTGGTCCTGTGCACGCGACCTGTTTCTCTCTCTCTCTGGAAGACAGTGCCGTCTTCTCTGTCCCGTTTGCTCCATTGTGCTGGGCACCCAATGGGCTCTTCCAATCAGAAAACTCATGCTTTCAGAAAATATTCTTGAAGGTTATTTCTTTGACGATGTCCTCTTCTGCTTTATTTTCTTCTCTTCGGTAATCTCTATTATTCATAGATTGAACCTCTAACGAGAGCCCCTTTCTTCCATTTTTTTCCTTGCCATTTCCTTCTATCTTTCTTTGCCACTTCACTCTAGTTGGCTTCAAAACCTTTTGTTTTATTTCTACCACTATACAGGGTGGGGCAAAAGTAGGTTTACAGTTGTTCGTATGGGAAATAATACAACAATAATAAAAGCGTAATATGCTACTCAGACCGGACGTCCTTCCAGATGAAGCTGGGGCTGCGAGGGAAGCCCAGGTCCCGGGTGCCAGAGGGAAGCCAGTGCTGGCAGCCGGGGGAAGGAAGGCCTACTCTTGCACGAATTGTGTGCATCGGGCCTCTAGGGTAATAATAATAAGTAGTAACACAAGAATAAACTGTGTTTCACGTATGCCCAGCTGTAAACCTACTCGCTTTCTCCCCGTTTTTGATGCTACAACTGCACCTTTCACACCGCAGCCTGTTCTTGTTTCACAGACACGCTGTCTTCCACGTCCATTTTCTCAGCGTTCCACCCTGCCCCCCCTCCCCCACATCATGGGGTTGGGTCCCTGTATTTTGTCTTCACGGGTTCCTTAGCTGTCCTGAGGTGGCTCCCACCTCCCTCCCCTCTGCCCATATTGCTGTGATGTCTCTGAGCTGATTTGCCAACGTTGGCCTTTCTCATCTTCTGGTCCCTTTGGCACAACCCCGCCCCATCAGTCCTCCCTGAGTGCCAACCCAGCATATTCCTCCATGTGGAAAGGCCTCCAGGGTTCCCTGCTTCCTACTTCCTCAGACCCACGTGTGCCATTCCTAACCTTCCCACTGAGTCCACACGCTGTGCTCCACGCCACGTGTCCTTGTAACGTCCATGTTACGTGAGTTCAGAGCTGTAAGTGAGGCCATAGTTACACTAAGGACGCTAAGAAGAATAGCCGTCACCAATGGCGGTGAAGGCCTTGAACGTGCACAGACATTACTGACTTCTAACCGCTCCATGAGGTCCACATCCTTGCGCCCATGTTGCAGGTAAGGAAATGGAGGCTCAAAGCGGGAACATGGCAAAGCTAAAACAGCACAGGGGGTCACGGCCCACCGGGGCTAGAGCCACGGCTCAGTGCTCTGACCATGACACTGTCAATCACAGACGCAGGTGAGTCACCTGGTGACGAGCTTCCTGGGGGCCTCCCGGGGTAAGTGGCATGGCCACACGCAATGGCCACGCGCTCCCGGTCTCCCGTTCGCACGGGGCCTGCTGTGCACACCGCGCCCCTCGCTCACGGCGTGGGAAAGCCTCCCAGCTCTGGGGTCGGGCCAATGGGAGCCGCTCGCCGTCCTCGAGGACGGTCAGGCTTGGCCTCCTGCCTCTTTCCATAGGATTTTTAATAACATCCCTGCAAGCTGCAGCCCTCTGGCGCAGCCCACGGAACCTGGATCTGTTTAAGGCACATTAATCCTCTGAGCTAGGATTACAGGCGTCTAGCGCTTCTTAACGAACCGCCGCGCCGCCTCCGTGAGCACTTGCGCGTTTGCCAACGCAAACCTGAAGGTCACGCGAAGGACCGCGGCCGTCCTCTCTGAAATTGGGGTCTTTTGGACGTTGACCAGGGATGGGCCCTGGAGCTCGGTCGTTCCTTTGGCGATTTGTTGGTCCTCTCCCCCTCACGTGCTCCCCGACCTCTTCTTACTCTTATATGTATGGGCTTTTGGCAAACGAAACATTATTTTTCCTTTGTAAAAAAACTTTATTGTTGGATGTATTACATCGGTCTCCCCATTCCCCCCAGTAACCTCTTCCAGATGGCTCTCTCGCGCCCTCCCACCCAGCCCCAGCCCCTCACCACCACTTTGTCTGTGTCCACGGGTTATGCACATATGCAAACAAGTTTGTTGGTTGATCTCTTCCTGAAACACCAATCAGAAAGGATATATGCACCCCTGTGTTCATAGCAGCACAATTTACCATAGCTAAGATCTGGAAACAGCCTAAGTGCCCATCAGCAGAGGAGTGGATAGAAACACCGTGGTACATCTACACCATGGAATACTCCGCGGCCATAAAAAAAGAAAGAACTCGCATCATTTGCAACAGCACGGATGGACCTGGAGAGGAAAGTGCTCCTTTTTGCTATAGGCAGCTGACGATTTGTTCTGCTCAGTCGGATGCCGGAAGTTTCTCCAAACACCACCGCAGGGTGTCCTCGGGGCCAGCGCCTACACAGAATCCCCCCAAGATCCAAGTCAGTCAGGCCAGAGGGAACACAGCGAGGAGCCACGGGGTCTCATCAGGTTGAGCCGTCCCCAGTCCCCGGCCCTTCCCACTCCCCCCACCATTTTCACCAAGAAATAAAGCTGTTTTAGAAATCTGGATGGAGATGCAGTCTTCCCCCCACAGCAGGGTCAAAGCTCCACAGACCGCCCTGTCTACCTGGGTCCATGGAGACACAGTGGCTGGTGCATCTGAAGCATCACGGGAGTCGTCCAGCAGGCGTGATCTCAGGATGGCTTCAGGCGCTGCGTAGGGGCTCCAGAAAGGGTCCCTGTGCTGAAGCCAGAGAGCGGTACACCTCAGCCACCGAGCGGGGATGGGACGCCACCATTTCCTGCCCCCCCCCCAACCCCCGAGGTCTCCAAGACATCCTCAGCAGGAGAGCTGATGAAATCCACCACCCGAGTTCTCAGTTGACCTGCGCTGTGGAGGTCAGCCACGGTGAGCAATGCTGCAGCGCTGTCCGGGGAGAGGTGACTGCCGAGGGCGTCCTCACCCACGACCATCAAATGCTCCTGGGCGCACTTGTCAGCAGCTGCCAGCAAACCACCAGCCATTTTGTCCCGGTTCGGAGCCTTCCCCGTGTAAATGAAAGATATCATCTCCTTTCAGGCTCCACCTCAATGATTTCAATGTGATTCTTTCTGCTCTCCTCCACTGCGTGTTCAAGCATGGCGCTACACACTGGAGAACGAGCCGCTAAGATGGCGTTGTGAGTCTGGAATCCCTGGCCAGCAACACACACACAACAGTCTGTGGACCAGAAATTCTCCCAAAGTCCTCCTAGCTCATCGGCCTGCCGGTACTCGGGAACCTTCACCATCTTCATGGTGTTCTGGCCAGAAATGGTGACGGAATCTGCCCCCCCAGTCACCTCACAGAAGAAATGGTGACGGAATCTGCCCCCTCCCAGTCACCAGGGAGCAACCTGTGGAATTCATCCTACAGACAATCTCTACGGATGAAATTTTTGAACCCCCAGCCTTTGCCTTGCACAAACCTGTATGCCCAGTTGCCGGGGTTCTTGTTCTGGCATTAAGAAGGGTTCAGCAATCTGGAGAAAGGCTGTGTGTAACTTAAGTAAGAGTCCAGACACGAAAGACAATTTTGAAAGGCATTGGGGGTCAGAGGAGCCTGGCTAAAGAAATCAAGTTCTCCTTGTCTCAGGACACCTTGCTTTTTATTAACACAACTTGTCCTAAGGCAAGGTGGAGATATACACTTCAAAGGGTAGGGTTAGGTACAGAATCCATTGTCAGATTGGGGAATAGCCTATGGCTGTTCATGTGTTTGGCCAGTAGGAGGCAATAACATGTAGATTAAGATGCGCTGAGCTGCCGAAACCGGTTTGGCTCAGTGGATAGAGCGTCGGCCTGCGGACTCAAGGGTCCCGGGTTCGGTTCCGGTCGGGGGCATGTGCCTTGGTTGCGGGCACATCCCCGGTGGGGGGTTGTGCAGGAGGCAGCTGATCGATGTTTCTCTCTCATCGATGTTTCTGGCTCTCTATCCCTCTCTTCCTCTCGGTAAAAAATCAATAAAATATATTAAAAAAAAAAAAAAGATGCGCTGAGATGTCTGGCAGCAAACAATCATTTAATGCATCCCTTTTCAGGTTTGGGGAAATGCCTTTAGCCATTCCCAACAGGTGACAACATATGTGACTCAGCCCTTGTTGAGTCCCCAAGTTCCATCAACCTTTTGATGAAACTCTTGCAATTATGACATGCTGGAACTGGCTTCCGGCACCCACTGACTCTCCACAGCTTTGATTTCTTCTCCCTGGGCATTCAGGATGGAGAATTTGAATGTTGCCCCAAATTCACTCTGTAGACAGCTGACCGGTAACAGGTAAAGTGACAGGTAATCTTCGCTTTCTTCACGCAGCCCTTTTGGGTTTCCTCTCAAACACCGTTTCAGTCTTTCCTTGGCTCCCGATGAAAAGGCTGAACTCGACATGACTTCACCCATTTCCTCCCAGCAAAAGCTAAAGTTACGGACGGTCCACATGTGGGGGAATTTCACTGCCTCGATCTGAGTGTGGCACCAGCTCTCAGCTATAGGGCCACTCGACGTTTCTGCCGGAGGGGGAGGACTTGGAACCCTGGACATGACCAGTGTGAAGTTAAATGGGATTTCCAAAGTCAGACGACAAAGATCTCCATTCCCTCTTCACCCAAGTTAGGCCAGTGGCAGTGAGATGATGTTTTCCTGTCTAACAGGAACTCTCTCAGAGCGGGGCCTGCAGCTGCTGGTACCTCTCCTTCTGCACTCGCTTCATACCATCTGCAACATCCAGGCTTTGTTTTTAAAAATAACTGTCTGAGCGATGACCCTAAAACATAAATGCTGCTCGGCTGGCTTGGCTCAGTGGTTGAGTGTCCACCTACGAAGCAAGGGTCTCCGTTCCATCCCGGGTCAGGGCATATAGCCAGGTTGCAGGCTCGATCCCCAGTGTGGGGCTTGTAGGAGGCAGCAATTCAGTGACTCTCTCATCATTGATGTTTCTATCTCTCTCTTCCTCTCCCTTCCTCTTGTTTGAGCTTCTCCTTATTCAAACTGCTTGGAACATTCAACTGGCAGGAACCAAGTGCAAGTCCAAGAAAGGCAATAGTTGCTTGAGAAGGATTCATACAAAGAAGTCGGCTCCGGGATCCAGCCTGCCAAGCGTGGTGGCAGTAGCTCTCAGAAGTCTCCCCAACCAGCTAAGCTCCAAACACACTCCTTATGTTCTGCAAAGAGTGAGTTTGGCGCTTTTTATTGAGTCTCAGGAGACCACACCCATTTTTTCCAGGTGATGGGATTTGAGAGGTCTTCATAGAGCTTTTGAACTAAACACCTTTGCTAATCTCCCTAAATAGACCTCTACCAACATAATCTCATCAAGTCACCAACCCTCACAGGCTGCCTTTGTATCTACATCTCTGGATATCAGGAACTTTTATTTTTATCTCTAGCTGGTCTGGCTCCGTGGATAGAGCGTAGGACCATGGACTGAAGTGTCTCCAGTTCAATTCAAGTCAAGGGCCGGTGCCTTGGTTGCAGGCTGGATCCCGGGCCTCGTTTGGGGCCCCTGCAGGAGACAACCACCAGATGTGTCTCTCTCACATTGATGTTTCTCTCTGCAAATGAAACATTTTAAGACTCAATCCTACCACTGTGTCCTCGCAGATAAAAATCGGGTTCAAACCTTGCTTTATTTATTTTTGCGGCTGCTTCTCCCTCGGCCGGGACCTCTGGGGGAGGACATGAGCCAAACCCAGCAGATCCAGGTTCAGACCGGATCTGAACTCGCTGGGTGTCGTTGGACAAGGCGCAGTGCCTCCGCACCTCCGCTTATTGATAAGGTTCAGTGGCTGATTCTGAAGCCGCTCTGACCTTCTGTGCATTAAGCGCACTTGCTTCTGACCTCCTGGTTCCCATGGAATCAGGAGATTGAAATGGCAATGCATCCTCCTTGCTGTCACCCTAAGACCCTACATTGAATGTCGGCATGGACCCCGCTGGGAACCTTGCATCGGCACCGTCTTGGGGAGGGAAGGGGAGAAGTACTTTGCAGGAGAGACTTGCCTTCCCCCTTTACCGCCTGGTGTAGCCACCGCGGCTCTGCTAAGCGGCTTTTTTCCCCTGTGAAAACCACTCCGTGAAAAATGTAAGCCGTGCAATTATACTGAGCTTTCATAAGATGAAATGCTATAAAATGAATGTTTGGCCAATAAAATACTTGATGCCAAATGAAATGGGCCTGGGGGGAATTCTGCGTTGGAGCAAACTCCCTGGGAAACAGGATGAAAAGAGAAAGAATATTCTGGAGCCACTATAGGAATTCCTTCAGAAGCAAAGGCAGCATTTTGGGCTTGCCTAGAGCAGAGAAGGCCTAGTGGATAAAGATGTGGGAGCTGAGGACCGACTCCTCGAGTTCAAATCCCAACTTTGTTAGTTCTGCTCGGGCCGGTTACGTAAGCTCTTTCTGCTTCAGGTTTCTGGCCTGCAAATTGGGGGCAAATAACAGTCTTTTCCCCATAATGTTGCTATGAGGGTTGAGTTTCTACATTTGAGGCAGTTAGGAATGCCTGGTGCCCGGAAAGTGCCCGGTCTCCATTGGCGACCATTGTTACAGAAACACAGACTGGAACTGGAATGTTCTCGAGAGATGACGTGTCCAGATCTCTGCCTGGGGGCACGAGCTCCGGGTACCTATTTTATCCAGAAGGCACCGGGGACCTTGACCTGTTCAAGGACGGTCCCAAGGTCACACAGCTGGTCTGGGATGGAAAGAAAGGGATGTCAGCAGTCAACAGAGTGACCTATGGACTCCACGACTCCTACCCCTGTGCACAGCAACAAAGCAATGACCTGGAATGACCGGGAGAAAGCACCCTGGCTACTTCGGCTTCTGCTGAGCCGGCCGTCACTTTCCCCAGGGTTGCCGGGGAAAAGCCACCTTGCCTGCCACAGCCTCTGCTTGGGGGCAGTTCGCACCCAGGCACGGGTTGATGGCCCCATCTCAGTTGTGCTTGCTGGGTTTTAATTCATAGAGATGGCCAAGGGAGGCCCTGGAGAGAAGGATTGTATCACAGTTCCTGAGAGGATTGGCCATGCCATGCCATGCCACGCCACACCACGCCACGCTACACCACGCCACACACCACACCACACCACGCCACGCCACGCAGGGCCACCTGGGGAAGCCCCAGCGGCGGTCAGGAGGCAGACGCGGGAGCAAAGGGAACATCTGGGCCAGACCCTCTGCTGGGCTTTCTGCAGAAAATGCAAGGCGGGCCGGGCACACATGAGCGCAGGACCTCAGGACGGCGACTGTGAACAGTGGGCCCTGGGACATAGCGGGCTGCCCTGTCGTCTGGGACCTGGTCGAGGGGACCGAGGGCAGCGGGGACATTGGCGTGGTGTGGGAGCGTGAGGTGAGGAGGTGGTTCGAGTGCGGGCGTGGAGCCAGGGGGGACACGCAAACAGCTCTGGTGGTTAGTCTGGCCCTGGAATTATCGGATGCCACGCAGACAGACAGACTCTGAGAAACCCACCTTGTCCCAGGGGTCATCCCAGCCCCAGAGCTTGACCCTTAGGGACTGGCTGAGGCCTCTTCTGAGACTGCATTGCGGTTCAGACCACCTTGGCCCAGTCTTACTTTCCCCACTGCCTCCGGGACACTGAGCCGGTGCCTCCCTCCCGGGTTTGATTCCAATCAAGGGCCTGTACCTTGGTTCAGGCTTGATCCCAGCCCTGGAGGGATCCAACAGATGTGTCTTTCTCACATTGATGTGTCTCTCCCCCTTCCCTTTCACTGTCTCTAAAAAAACCAATGGGAAAATAACCTCAGGTGAGGGTTAACCACAAAAGCTACACTAATAAAAGAATAAGATGCAAATTGACTGTACCTTCGCGATACCCACCAACCAATCAGGAGTGAGTATGCAAATTAACCCAAACAAAGATGGCGGGTTAATTTGCATATGCAGGTGCCGAGTGACTGGGGGCACCGCCCCAGCCACTCTGGGCCTCTGGGCAGCATGGGAAGGTGGAAAGGTGGCTCTGGGCCAGAGCAAAAAGGCAGCTCCGGCCAGAGCGAAGGCGGTGCTGGCAGCCAGGGGAAGGAAGGCCCATTCTTGCACAAATCTTTGTGCATAGTTTAAAAAATAAGAGAGAGACGGAGGGAGATTTGACACCCCACAGAGAGGGTGTGAAGACAATCTGTCCACTGAGCAAACCGGCGAGGGCTGCCTCTCTCTCACTAAGGACACTTGTCCTTGGATTTAGGGTCCCCTGAGGTGATCCCATAAAAGCACCTCCTCTCAGCATCCTCAACATGATCCCATCTTTGGCCACAGAAGGTGGCGTTCACAGGTTCCGGGGATCAGAGCCTGGCATGTTTGGGAGGCACCCGGCAGCCCACTGCAGGGCAGGGGGTCTGTGGGACTGGACGTCATGCTGGGCAGAGCTCAGTGAATTTGCTGGGCCGGCAAAGAGTCACATAATGTGGCGGGACGCGAGGAGGGAATCTGGAAAGTGAAATAGCTATCATCGCACAGGCTCTCATTCCGCCGCCCGGTGGGGCAGCAGAAACGGCTGAGATAGTTGCTCCGTGGCCGAAAGGGGAGGGTCCAGATTCAGAGAAGACGCCTGGACATGCATCACCTTCCCTCAAAACAGTGCAGTGCTTCCGCGTGACAGGCAGGCCCACTTTCCTGAAAGCAATCACGTGCTGTAACGTAAGAAGGCACCCACGGTGTGGTCATTTGTTCCCAGGAATATAATGGGGGGGAGTCGGCGGACTTGGCGTCAGACCTGAAAGCGAATCCTGGCTTCGCTCCCTGCCTTGTCGTGGCCCCTGACAGGTCTGGCCTCTCCAAGCCTCAGTTTCCTCATCTTTAAAGTGGGCCACCTACGTGACTGAGTTTTTACCCTGTACCTGGCCTCGTGTTTGGTACTGGGAACAGAAGGGAACCAGCCCGGGACAGGGCGCTCCGGGTTAGGGCGCGGAAATAAATATTCACTGGCCATGATTCTCACGCAAGGCCCTGGGATCCTTTTACGCCGAGGCTTCGAAGTAATTTTTCTCCATTTCCGGACTGGCTCTGTTGTTCCTGAGCCCAACACGAAGCACAGAGCTGGGTCCTCCCAGGAACACGGAAGCAATCTTTGCTTCAAAAACTATGTGGGACTTGAAGATGGAGACAGCCTAGCCTTCCCCGAGTGCGGGGTCCTCCCGAGCGAGTGTGGGCCTGTGCATGCGGCAGGTTGCACCCCACAGCCAACGGGAGCTGGTGGATCAGATTTGCTCTGGGAGGGAAGGGGGCCTGGACCTCACTCCCACCACGTCCACGCGGGGTGGCTGCGGAGTTCGCAGAGTTCGCAGGGTTAGTGCACCTGCTCGATGCGCAGGTGGCCACACTGAGTTCCTGGAGCCGCTAGAAAGCGTTCTGGGGGTGGGGGTGGGAGGGATGTTAAATGACGTGACGCAACTCTAAATTCTTGAACTAATGACTTGTCAGCAAAACATCCTTCTACATGAACAGACTCCGTGTTGAGCAGCGTTAGGTTTATGGGAAAATGCAATGGAAAGTGCAGACAGCCCCCCGCCCCCCTCTCATCCCCCCACCAAGCTTCTGCTCCTAGCCTTGCGCTCGCTGCGTGTGTTTGTGGCAATGGGTGAGAGCCAACAGGTTGCATTCGTATCACTTACGTCCATCGTGGACATCATGGTTTACTTTCTGTGTTGTACGTTTTGTAGGTTTTGACAAATGTATAGTCGGGTCTCCTCCATTACTGTATCAGACAGAGTAGTTTCATCCCCCCCCCTCCCCCCCCGCAACATCCTCCAATTATCCAATTATCCATGCTCCCCTGTTTATCCCTCCCGTCCCCTAGGCCCTGGGCAGCCCCTGGGCAGCCCCTGATCTTGTTACTGTCTCCCTAGTTTTAGCTTGTACCCTAACTAGTTTACTGTGTCATGGGGTATTATCCAATAACTAGAGGCCCGGTGCATAAAATTCATGCAAGGGCCTTGGCCCTGGCCCCCACCCGCTGCAGCTTTGTCCGGAAGGAAGGACGTCCGGTCTAATTAGCATATTACCCTTTTATTATTATAGATTATTATAGATAGTACGATATGCATTGGATTTATAAAAAAATTATTAAACATGTGCCTGGCCGGTGTGGCTTGGCATTGACCCAGGAACCAAGAGGTCACTGGTTCAATTCCCTGTCAGGACACATGCCCAGGTTGTGGGCTCCATCCCCAGTAGGGGGTGTGCAGATGGCAGCCGATCAATGATGTTTCTCTCTCATCCATGTTTCTATCTCTATCTCCCTTCCTCTCTCTCTGAAAATCAATAAAACATGCTTTTAAAAAAATTAATAAAAATGCATTAATGGTGAAAAGTTGCTTTTACTAAATGAGCACCAGATAAAATAATTTGGGGACCACTGCCTTAGAGTGAGCTGACAGCTAAACCATTTTCAGTGGGGGTTTAGAAGCTGATGCTGCAAAATAAAATGTTTAATTTTAAGAATGATAATACTTGACAACTGGGGAGGTGCACGCTGGCGTTTGCCAAGGTCTCGGCCACATTCTCATCTTGCTCGCCTGTGGGGAGAGAAAGGATGTTTATCTCCATGTGAGTGGCCACACTTCAGAGGCTTTGCTCACCTGCCTCTCCTCCTGCTGCCCCCACCTTTTCCTCTTTCTCTCGTCAGGATGGGCTCAGTCAGAGAAGTTTTCCTCCTCTGAACTCAGCGTGTCTTCCGAATCTCTTGGTTCTATTGTTGGTGGAAATGCTTTCTTCCCAGTTCAAAGTACTCAGGCCCTTCTGGGCTAGAACAGCCTCTTTGGGGCCAGTAGCCCATTAATTCTGGATTCTCACCTTCCCCCCAGACTTTTCTGCACGCCCCAACGGTGATAGCCGTCCTGCGGTCTGGGCCGCCAGGATACCATGCGGGACTGCATGTCGGGAAATCCTCCTGGTCTAGCCGGGCTCTCATGTTCAGTTTGGTCTCGGCTCCGGGAGGTTAGACTCAAAAACTCCCAGCTGACCTCCCGTTTTCCCTGCCCATCTCCAACCCGCTGCTCCTTCCATGGTGCGCCCACCTGAGACATGACCCATCGTCCACCCAGGTGCTCAAGCCAGAAACCAGGCGTCACACTCCAGGCTCAGCCCTGGGCCTGCCTCTCTCTCCAGTTGGTGCAAAACGATAGACTATCCAGCAGAAATCTTCCCCGGCAATCAGCTCACAGAACAGTAGAGATGGCCGTTTGAGGAGCCTGATATGTTCGCAAGCCTGTTTGTGCAAACATTCATCACTAGCCCGGCCGGCGTGGCTCAGTGGTTGAGCATTAACCTATGAACCAGGAGGTCACGGTTTGATTCCCAGTCAGGACACATGCCTGGGTTGCAGACTCTATCCCCCGTGGGAGGTGTGCAGGAGGCAGCTGATCCATGATTCTCTCTCATCATTGATGTTTCTCTCTCTGTCTCCCCGCCTCTCCCTTCTCTGAAATCAATCCAAATATTTTTTTAAAAAGCATCCATCTCTAGCGTAGACTTCCCTGTGGGACAGGGAACTGCATGGTTGGCTTGTGCTGATCTCGGCCACCCTGGGGAGAGGGCACTGGATGGAAGGAGATGGACCCTTAGATGGTTTTGTCCCGATTGTAAAGGAGGTCTCTTTTCTTTGAAATCAGCGAGTTCTGTCTCCCAGGGCTCCGAGACGGCCCCGCCCTCCGCACATGGGCCGACATGCTCTGCTGGTTCTCTCACCTGCTCTTTGCAAAACCGGGCACCGAGCCCTCCTGGACACAGCTGCCCAGCCCGGCACTCTTGGCTGCGGGCTCCTCCCTGTCCATGTCCCTCCTCTGGCCTCCTGTAAGGGGCACAATCAAAGGGCATTGAGAAGGGTCCACTTGACCTTCAGACTTGGCCAGTTTTAGTCCTTCCTGACTCTCTTAGAAAGAGCCCCCTGTGCTCCTGGAGCAGGAAGGTTCCGGGTTTCACATGATGAGCATCGGAGGCAGGCAAGGGAGCCCAAGTGGCTAGGGTGGCGGCGGGAAACTCAGACGGTCATCCAGGGCTAGCTCTGTCCCTCTCCGGCTAAGCTAACGACCTTCCTCCTGCTCAGTGGCACAGAGGTTGGTGTGGTTGGTTCCTCTGGGTGCTAGGGACCCTCCGTGGAGGTGGACCCCCCGCTGAATGGAGTTGGCCTGTGGGAGAGCAGTGTTTGCACAGAAACCCTGCAGCTGCCACGGGCTTGGTGGGTGGGGGAGCGAGAGGAGGGAGGCAGCAGACCTTGCTTTGGGAGTGACCCTTGGTGGAGCGCTCAGCCTGCGGCTTCCTGATGGTTTAAGTTAAGCTGTTTCATAGTTTTATAATGGGCCTTGGCCCGGCATTATCATCCCTCCCTTATCAATGTGGGAAACACAGATAAGAAAACGCCAAGATATTCGACAAGTTGTCCAAGATTTGTAGCCAATGGCGTCAGAGCCAGCGGTGGCATCTGGGCCTGGTCACCCCTCTGGTTATGCAGGTGTTACCAGTATTGGCCTTGGCCTCAGGGGCAGCCATCTGCGGCTGGAGGAGCCTCTGTGTGTGTGTGTGTGTGTGTGTGTGTGTGTGTGTGTGTGTGCGCGCGCGCGTGTGTGTGTGAGTGCAGGACCGGAGCTGGAGGACCATGGCGGGGGGGGGGGGGGGGGGGGGGGGGGGAGGTGGGGCTGGGGAGTTCCTCTCATTCTTAGTGAGGCTTAGGAAGGTGACGTGACCTCCCCAATGTCACATAGCTGGCTCGGGGCAGACTGATCCCAGAGGTTTGGGACACAATCATATCTTCCTGCTCCCCCCTTACAACCAGATGGAATAAAGGCCGAGCTCTCTATAAACTTTATTCAAATACAGGAAAGGCAGAATGGAGAACATATTATTGTTCCCATCTGGAAGAGGTGTGGCAATTCGGATTTCTGGGCCTCCATCCATTTTTCATAAAGGGACGAGGGGGAAACAATATGATAAATAACAGATAATACCCCTCTTCCATGCCGGTGTTCTGGCGGGCTCGCGCTGGAGGTTACTAGCTTGGCATGGCTAAGCACTCCTCCCTAGAAGCTGTTCTGTTCTTGGCCGATCAATCCAAAAATGGTTTTAAAAGTTTGGGGTGTAGTCTGGCCCCAAGATAGCTGAAGTAGGCTGACGATTAAGGCACAGATTCAATTTTACTTTTCTGTTAAAAATAAAATGTTTATTAAAATGTTATTATGGCCTCTGAGGGGCACATTAGCCTCGCCACTGACCAGCAGGGTGACCTTGGAGAAGCGACTCCCTCCCCTAAGCCCAGTTCTCATTGGGAATGAGATTAGCAGAGAATCCAGTTAGGTGGGGAAATGGATGTAGCATGCGCTTAGTAGGCCCACCACGGTCCTGTCTGTGATTGCTCTGGTTGCCAGGACTCTCAGCCTTTAGGGGAGGGAATCTTGAAGGGCCTCTCAGAGTTTGAAATGATAAGATGGATGGGCCCTCCTTGCTCGGACAACTAGGAGGAAGGTAGCGCTTTGGTTACAGAGTCCCGGGGCCCAGTTCTCTGACTTTCAAGTTGAAGGCCTGTCAGGAAAGACTAAGGCCGCCCCCATGGAGATCTGCAGGTAGGAAAAGGCATCAGGGCCCGAAGGAGAACTGGCTAGGCAGTCAGGGGAGTCAGGACTGGTGACCTGGCCCGGAGATGGAGGATGTATTAGTCAAGATTCTCCAGAGAAACAGAACCAGTAAGATGTGTGTCTATAGAGAGGGACATTTATTTTTAAAGAATTGGCTCCCATGATTTTGGGGGCTGGCAGGCAGGAGACGCAGGGAAGAGCCGTGGTTGCAGTCCGAGTCTGAAGACTGCTGTTGGCCGAATTCCTTCTCACTTGGGGGAGGCCAGTTTTTGTCCTGTTCAGAGCTTCACCTGATTGGGTGAGGCCCACCCACATTATGGAGGACAATCTGCTTCACTCAAAGTCCACCGACATAAATGTTAATCTCATCCAAAAATGCTCTCACAGAAAAACCCAGAATAACGTTTGGCTGAATAGCTGGCCACCGTGACCCAGCCAAGTTGACATGTAAAATTAACCATCATGCAGAGTTCTGAAAATTCCAGACCCAATCACCCTTGCACAGTGGTCGTGTTTGGGGAACAATGGCTGCGATGGGAACGTAAGACTGAACCTTAAGACTTGCATTGTTGGTGCTTAGCGTGGGGCACCGTGACAGCCCCAGGCAGCAAGCACGTGCCGGCCACAGGACAAGGGTTAGCCAAACTGCACCAAGTGCATCTTCAACAGTGACACCTTGTGGCCATGAGGTGCAATGACAGCAATGGACAGATGAGACTCCACTCCGCCAAAGGGACCTGAGAAACACTTGTCCCACCTTCCGATTTGATTGTCCTATTTGAGCACTTTGACAGGGGGGTGGAGGGGGGGTGCTCTCAGTGCATCGTTGAGGGTGCCCGCGTGGGAACGAGCAGGCGGACCTGCATGTCCCGCGCCTCCCTCCTGCTGCCCTGCTCTGAGGTCCCGAGGCATTACCTGGCGGACACATTTGATCTTTCCCTCCCTGGCACCCTGCACCCTGCTGATCAGGGGTCCTCTGGAGTCAGCCCTCACGCAATCATTCAACAAACATGGAGTTTCTGCCGTGTACCTGAAGGGTCCTGTGCTCACCAGCGTGCCACCCAGAAGAGGAGTCAAGGCCCAGGGGAGGCCGCTGAGTCAGCGAGCCACACACGGTGCACCTCACGTTACGGGGCAGAGTGGGGGAGAGATAGGCTCACCCCGGGGGGACACCCCTTTCCCACCTCCCAGCTCACACGGTGCCACGGATTGAGCCCCGGATCCAGCCACGCGGGAAATCGCATGTGTCACTGGACTGTGGTGGGTCCGCAGGCCCGGAGCTGGGATGGGCCCCTTCCCCGGCTTCCTGGGGGTGGGTGGGCTCAGCCCACGGGCTGCTGCAGCCCAGCATTTCCTGGACCAGGATTAGACGTTGACTGACAGCAGGTCCGCGGAAGGCCTCTCTGGTTGCAGGCCGCGGCAGCCGCCTCTGGAATCCCAGCGGAGTGCAGGAGAGCCTGCTCCTGGCACCCGGCTCGGGCTTAGCCAGGGAAACACGACCGTCCACGCTGCGTGGAGAAGGTTCGCTTTCCCATTTTAATGAAAAGCGCTCCGGGGGCAGGGCCTACGGATGGAAAACCAGAGCTGTGTCGGATGGAAAGCTTTTGTTTTTATTTGTGAGACTGATTTGTGTATGTTAAGGCCAGTTGGTAGAAATCGGTCCATTTGCAAACTGGCAGACAGAGAAAAATCTTGATTGAAGACCCAAAGCAGCGAAGCTGAGGCAATAAGAAGAGAAGCACTTTCATTGTGGCAACAAGCAGAGCCCGCCCTACTCACGCTCTTTTCCTTCTTAGATTCCCAACTCCTCTCCTCACCAAAGGAGATGGGCCATAGGCGCACTGTGGCAGGAGAAAGCGGGGTGGGGAGGAGTCGGGAGAAGGGACTGTACCCGGGAGGATAATTGGATAAAGTGGGAGAAAGAGAGAACATGCAGAAATATGGGATACTCTCGGGGCATTCAAAGGAGTTAAATTCCTTTTTATTTTTTAATTGAGGTGTCACATACATAAGCATGACAATCTTACGGAAATAGCGCAGCGTGATGGGCGTTGCCTGCGTCCAGGTAACCGGTCCTATAGTCGGCAGCCTGGACTTCTCTCCTTGTGTGAGCGTTGCCTTCCTTAATGCTTCCTGTAAATGGAGTCGCCGTCAGTGCACCTGTGTCGGGCTGAGTCCTCTGGCTAATACCTCCCTGCGAGTCAGCCGTCGGCACCTGGAACGCGTCCTTGTCCAGCGCGGACAGCCTGCGACCGGCATGGCTTCCTTAGCGTCTCCCAGAAGCAGGAGCCGGGAGGGATGGGAAGATGTGAGGGCCAGGGAGAGTGAGGTCGGACCGGGAGACAGTGAAGGAGGAGTGTGTGGTCCAGCAGGTGATGGCTCTGCCCGCTGCAGGAGCACAGACAGGCGGCTCAGAGGGAGCCCACCCCCGGGAGAGGGAGCTGGTACAGACCCTCCAGCTGCCCCGAGGCCCCGTCCCCACTCCTGCACCCCGGGGGGCAGGAATTCCCAGCACCTCTAGCTTTTTCTGTGGGCCACAGGAGGCCCTCATGCAAGGAGAGGCCGCGCTGGTGTTGGGAAGTGGGCAGCGTGGGCTGACAGGTGAAGGCTCCACAGTGTCCACCCCACGGGGAGAACGGGCCCCCCTCTCTGCCCCACCACCAGTCACCCTTGCTGTGCGGAAGGAGCACCTGCTCTGGCCCCGCCCGGACCCACTGCCCCTTTGGAGGCTGAGTTTACCCAGTTCCCTGCCTGGGGATGAGCCTGCATTGGCTCGTCCATCAAATAGGATGGCAAGTCGCACCTGCAGGGTCACACACCTGGGGCCGCTCAGGAGGTTCCAGCACGAGCCTCCCACCTCTCGCCCCCAGGCTGTGCCCTCCAGCAGAGCCAGGCTGTCCCTCCTCCTCGGGGGCCAGAGAGCAACACAGAAGCTCAGCATGACAAGTGTGACACCAGCTGGACTGGCTTGGCTTGCGGGGATTGAGCATCCACCTGTGAACCAGGAGGTCAGGGTTCAATTCCCCGTCAGGGCACATGCCTGGGTTGTGGGCTCGATCCCCAGTGGGGGGTGTGCAGGAGGCAGCCGATCCATGATTCTCTCTCATCATTGACGCTTCTCTCTCTCTCTCCTTCTCCCTTCCTCTCTGAAATCAATAAAAATATATTTTAAAAATAAATAAAATAAATAAAATGCCGGACTCTTCACCTCTAGGCTCCTCTGCCTGGGCGGCCCACCTCCCCCACGCCTGAGCCCAGGCACCCACAGCGGGCATGGCCAGTGGCCAAGAGAGGGTTAGACGATTTCTGAAAAGTCTTACATAAACAAACAAGTCTTCCCTCTCCGCCTCCCCCCCCCCCCCCCCACCGGCCCCCCAACACCGGAAGGAGAAGGCCTTCTCAGTGTAATTTCAAACAGCCCCTCTTTGGGGGCCTGTGGCCACAGGACCCTAAACAGGCCTCCCTCCGGATCCTGGGGATCCTGGCAGAAGCCGGTTGAACTGCCCCGGGCGGGGTGGGGGTGGGGGGTGGGGGCAGCTCCCATCTCCAGGACCCATAAAATTGCCATGACTCCTCCTCAGGGCTCAGGCCCTTTACAGTTTCAAAGCCTCTTCCTGTCCGGCTTCTCCTTTGATCTTTGAAACCAGCCCTACTGTGAGCAGGCCAGGGCGGCCTCATTAGATTCCCTTTGACAAGGATCAGGGAGGCCCAGAGAGGGTGAGCCACCCCTCCACAGTCACACAGCAAGGCACAGCGGAGCCCGGATGGGGACCCCCGCCTCCAGACTCGCTCCCGGAGAAGCACCGTCCCCACGGAGGCCCTGTGCACCCCAATATCAAACCCTGAGGTTCTGGAAGCCGGGGCCAGGCCAGCCCCTTCCTGCCTTTTAAAAAGAGCTCTTTTGTAGTCCCCGCCCCCCTCTCTTTAGTAAGTAGAACCATTAGTTTTTATTGACAGGACTAATGCTTTTCATTTAGGGCCAATTACAATAGGAAGGGAGACGCTTAAGGGTAACTGGGTGATGAAAGGCTCCCATTAGGGACAGGCTCTGGGGCTGCTGTTTCCCATTTGTAACGCCGGTCCCACATGCCAGTCAGATTCGGGCCAGAGCCGGTGGCGCCCGGGGAGCGCTCGCGGCGGCCTGGGGAAACCCAATACTTTTATCAAATCGCCAGATGGCCCCGTATTAGGGAAACCATTTATTTCATTTATTTATTTTCCCCCTCAGCGCCGCCCCGATGCTCGCTCTGCCTCACCCCGCGGACCTTCCAGTAGCCCCGATGCTCCTCCTGAAATAGTTGTGCTTGGGTTTTACTGGCGCCCCCACGGCCGCTTGTAAACTTTTGCTCCTTTTTCCAGCCTGGTTTTTTTGTTTGTTTGTTCGTTTGTTCGTTTTTTGTTTGTTTGCAATTTTGTTTAAGACGGGAGGAGACCAAAATGCGCTTGGGTGCTCCCCCCGTGCTGGGTGCTGGCTTCCGCCCTCCGTCCCTCTCCCATCACGCGGCCCCTGAAGGCGCCCTCAGATGCGCCCATTTCACAGACGGGGAAATGGAGGCGCCCAGCGGCCCCCTCGCGTGGCAGGACGGGGCAGTCTTCGCTGCCCCTCTTCGGGGCCGCAGACAATTTGGCGTCCAGACTGAAAGTCCCCAGGAGTCTGAGAGAGGGTGCACGTACATGGCATTTCCCCCCTAAACCGGAGGCTTGGCACCCCGCGACGGTGCAGAGGAGCGGGTGGCTGCGGGGTGGTGTCTGCTCCGCGGGCGGTTTGGCATCGTGGCCGCCCGAGTTCGTGCGTTTTGTCCTTCGGGTTTGTGACCGGAAACCAGCACTCGCCTTGGGGGGCCGCTGAGGGGGGGGGGGGGGGGGGGGGGGGGAGCCAGGGGGGGGGAGCCGGGGGGGGGGGGCTGAGCCGAGGGGGGGGGGGGGGGGCTGAGCCTGGGGGGGGGGGCTGAGCCAGGGGGGGGGTGCTGAGCCGGGGGGGGCTGAGGGGGGGGGGGGGGAGCCGGGGGGGGGGGGAGCCGGGGGGGGGCTGAGGGGGGGGCCGGGGGGGGGGCTGGGGGGGGGGGGGAGCCGGGGGGGGGGGCTGAGGGGGGGGGGGGGGGGGGGGGGGAGCGGGGGGGGGGGGGGGGTGCTGAGCCGGGGGGGGGGGGGCTGAGCCGGGGGGGGGGGGGGGGCTAGAGCCGGGGGGGGGGGGGGGGGGAGCCGGGGGGGGGGGGGAGCCGGGGGGGGGGGGGGGGGGGGGGGGGGGCTGAGCCGGGGGGGGGGGGGCTGAGCCGGGGGGGGGGGGGGGGGGGGCTGAGGGGGGGGGGGGGGAGCCGGGGGGGGGGGGGGGGGGGGGGGGGGAGCCGGGGGGGGGGGGGGAGCCGGGGGGGGGGGAGCCGGGGGGGGGGCTGGGGGGGGGGGGGGGCTGGGGGGGGGAGCTGAGCCGGGGGGGGGGGCTGAGCCGGGGGGGGGGGGCTGAGCCGGGGGGTGGGCTGAGCCGGGGGGGGGGGGCTGAGCCAGGGGGGTCTGAGCCGGGGGGGGGGGGGGGGGGGGGGGAGCCGGGGGGGGGGGGCTGAGCCTTGAGGGGGGGGGGCTGAGCCGGGGGGGGGGGGTCTGAGGGGGGGGGGGGGGGGGGGGGGGGGGTCTGAGGGGGGTACACACAGAGAGATGAGGGGCGTGAGCAGCAGACCAGCCCAGGACAGAGGCCCCCGGGACGGGCGGGCATGGGAGGAGGAGGCTGCACGGGCTGTGAGCCCCGCAGACACAGTGGGTTCAGGGCGGGGAGGTCCCCACGCGCGGGGGATGCCCCTGCTTGTGACGTCACCCGGGGGGCGGGGCGGAGGAGCTGCCTGCGGGGGGCGCGATGCGCCCACGTGGCGGGGCGGGTGCGGGAGAGGGGCTGGTGCCCTCCGCGCAGGGGAGGTCAGGGGGACAGCCGCTGCGCCTGTCCACGTTGGTGTCGGGGCACCTGTGTGACCTCAAGCCTAAGGCCCCATGGCCCGCCCTTCCGGGCCGGGATGCCAGCGTGCGAACGAACACGCAACGTTTGGCTTCGTTCCTCGCAAGGAGACCATTGCTGCACCCGCGATGCCCCTCGTCATCGCTGGTCTTAGAATCGCGGGAATTCGGGCTCCCCCCCCCCCCCCCCCCAGCACACCTGGTTCCTGTTTTCCCGAGAGCAGGCATCCTGTGTTTTGGGGTCCCAGCGTTTCCAGACGAGCCGCATCTCCCAACGCTTCATTTCTGGGTGAGAATTATTATCGTGGAAGTTGCGTTTTAAACCCAAATAACTCAACACAACGTCTTCTCTGAAGAAAAGGGGGCGTGGGGAAAGCCTCCGATGACGCGCCAAAGAAGCTCCAGAATGGCACAGGCGGCTGCCAGCCAGCGGAGCGCGTGCTTCCGAGGGTGCTGCTGCTGAGAGCGGCCCGCAGCCCCCCGGGGGCCCTCCTCTGCTGCTGGGTGCTCGCCCGCAGCGCGGCTCAGCTCCCGCCTTGGTGCCTGCCTCGTGTTGGACAGTGTGTCCCCCCTCACACGTGGAAGGTGTGGCAAGAAAAGTGATCACAGTGGAAGAAGAGGTGCTGCTGAAGCGCAGTAACTTCCATCTTGTAGAGAAAACGGCTGCTTGAGATTCTCTGCTATTGTTAGATAATCCCTTGTTCTGTAACCTCTGTCATTGTAAACCCGGTCACTTTTGAGACAGTCTGTTGGTCTGTAAAATGACTTTGTTTTTTAGTTCAAGTAATAGGAAAAGATAAACCTAACTGTCTGACCTTGCAAGCTAGCCATCCAATGTAATAGACTAAAATAGACTAGCACTGATAATAATTATGACAAGTACAAACTCATCATGTAGTCGAGGTTACAACTGTCTGTAGCAATAACTCACACAGAGCCCTTTGTAATATCTGCAAACAAAGAGGCTCGAAAAGTATAAATACGAGACACTTCCTCTATGTCGGGGCTCAGAGATTTCGAAAAAGACACCTTCCTCTGGGCCATGTGCAATAGATGACTCCTAATTAATTGGCTCATTAAGGCATCTTGTATCTCATTCAATGATTTATGATACAACAGTACCACAGAGGAAGTGTATCAGCCAGCTCTCACTGTGTAACAAAATGCCCCCCAACATTCAGTGACTTAAAATGACAATTGTGCCCTGCCGGGTGACTGGAGGTTGGCTGAGCTTGGCTGGGTTCAGCCGATGACATTACTGAGATGGAGAAGACCAGGTTTGGGAGGTGAGGAGGCTCAGTGGTTGGGTTCAGGACGTGTTACATGTGGGAGAGCTGTAAGACATCCAAATAAAGGTGTCACGCAGGAGGCTGGGCAACTGGGCCTGGGCCCGGGGAGAGGACAAGTCTGGGGAGAGAGTGTGGGGGTATCTGTAGGTACTGGAAGCACGAGCCGGGAAGAAGGCAGCCAGGGAGTGAATGTGGAGAAGAGAAGATGCTGAGCATATCCAAGACCGCGAGAAAGGGTGGATTCACGGAGGTCGCCTTGCTCCTAAGAGACAGAAGGCAAGGAGCAGCAGAGCAGCCAGCCTGTCCCTCCTCCGTTGGTCCCAAAGTGTGGCCCTGGCCTGGGTTTGTGAAACCGCACAGTGTTTTTTGTTAAAAACAAACAAACAAACAAACAAACAAAAACCCTGAAGCCCGGTGTGGCTCAGTGGTTGAGCATCGACCTATGAACCAGGAGGTCACAGGTTTGATTCCGGTCAAGGGCACATGCCCGGGTTGCGGGCTCCATCCCCAGGGTGGGGTGTGCAGGAGGCAGCCAATCAATGATTCTCATTATTGATGTTTCTAACTCTCTCTCCCTCTCTCTTCCTCTTTGCAATCAATAAAAATATATTTTTAAAAAACTAAAAACAAACAAACAAAAACCCCTGAATCAGTCAATAACATTGAGAAATTGAATAATTTCACCAAAAAGTCTAGATTTTCAGCTTCTCTCCACACATTAGCTCTGGGCGTATGGGACCTGTATTCCTGCGCAGCAGCACTCGGTCAGAGCTGAGAAGTGGGTGCCGCAGACCCCACCACTCCCTGTTGCCTCAGGCTGACCCACTTGGCTCGCTGGTGTTTCCTGCCTAACCCCGGGGGCCCTTGAGTTAGCAACGCCCTGGCATGGCTGTGGGATTCCTCCACACCTTCCCGATCGCGGCCAGGAATCCTGGCAGCCACAGCCTCAGAGCCCGGGGGAGGTCACCGCCTGGCTACCCGGCAGCTCCTCTTTGATGGCGAGGAGCATGGGTTCGCCGAGGACGCAGAGAGCAGGCATGTAAAGTGTTATGTGAGGAGCGGGGAGCCTTCCTCTGGGCTGTAAACGGGCTACGTCGGGGCCAAGTCTGGAGTTCACGGGAAGGACTCAGCTCCCCCGGAGGCCTGTAGGACATGAGCAGGGACGAGAGGAGGGAGAGGGAGGCCATCCCCTGCAGGGCCCCGGCTGCTGGTGGCTCCCCTGGGCCCACGCTGGCTCTAGGTGCGTCGGGTCTTGAACGGCCACAGAGGGGAACTGGCAAAGCAAACGTTTTTCCCAAGCACTGTCCTCAACCTCCTCAAAGCCCAGAGGAATGTTAAGTGGCTCCGGGTTGGTGTTCTTGGCACCATTTGCCGCTGAAATATGAAACAGATTTCAGCTGCCGCGGCTACAGCCGGCGGGGGTCCCGGGCCTGGAATGCCGGCGGGGGACGAAGCCATCGCTCGGCTTGTGTCGGACACGCGAGGGGCACCCACGGGAGACGGGCTGTGGAGGGGTCACAGCCTTCAGGGACCAGGTTAGCTGAGAAGTCACAGCACTGCGGTCACGGGCAAGTCACTTTGCTTTTCTGGACCTCAACTTTCCCATCTCTGAAATGGGAGAGGAGTTGCCATTGATAACAAACTACAATGGGCTCCAGGAAGCTTTTTGGGATTCCCGCCGTGGGCCTCAGCGCAGTGCTACGAGACAGTGTGTGGGGGGAATTGGCACCAGACTGCCTCTGCGCTGTGTGGCCTTGGGCAAATAATTGGACCTCTCTGTGCCTCAGTTCCTTCATCTGTAAAATGGGGATGATAGTAGTCCCTATATGGACTCGCTGGGGGGGTGCTAGTCCTGCCTGAGAGCTTGGTAGTGAGGATCAGTAGGGTGACCAGGACACTTGGGGGTCCCAGGCTCCAGGCGCCCCGCACAGCTAATGGGGCGGAAACCTGGGGAGGGCTCAGCGTGGCTCCAGCGTTTCAGATGCGCTCAGGCTCGTTCTCCATCGTGCGGGGTGGGATAGCGGCCCCTCGCAGTTCCTGTCCGGCGGGAGCTCAGGGTGTGGCTGGATTGGGAAGCAGGTCTTGGTAGGTGCAGCGAAGATGAGGTCACGTGGGAGTAGGTGGGCCCTGAGTCCATAGGAAGGCCACGCACAGACACAGAGACACGCAGAGGGTGTGGCTCGGTGGATAGAGCATCGGCCCGAGGACTGAAGGGTCTGGGTTCCATTCCGGTCAAGGGCATGCACCTCGTTGCAGGCTTGATCCCAGCGCTGGTCGGGGCGCGTGTGGGAGGCAACCAATCGATGTGTCTCTCTCGCATCGATGTTTCTCTCTCTCTGTCCCTCCCCGTCCCTTCACACGGGTGATGCAGGAAGGGTTCTTCCTGGGAATTTTAGAGGAAGGAGGGCCCAGCTGAGCCCTTGGCTTGGAGTTCCAGAGCTCCAGCCTCCGGAACTGTGAGGTGATACATTTTGGTCATTTTCAACCACCCAGCTTTGTAAGAGCGGCCCAGGAAACTAATAGCCGTGAGAGTCCTTTATGAATAAAGGGAGGGGTAATCAGAGATGCGGTGTGTGTGTGTGTGTATACCAATGAAGAACTCACAACTTGCCAGCTATTTGCAAATTAAAAAACAACAACAAACAAACAAGGTGGGGAGGGGAAGGAGGACGAGAATTGCTATTTTTTATACGAAAATGTCTGCAGCATCAGGCATTTTACTAGATGTGACTATTGCTGTCACCCACAAGGAAATCGGGCTAAGAAAGGTCATGCAGCCGCTCCTGGTCACAGTGCGGGCTCCACGGGGACCAGGCCAGATCAGACCCTCGGCGCTCACAGAGGCGGCGCTGGACATGCAGGCTGAGGCGTGCGTGCGTGAGTGGGTGAGTGAACGCCTTGAGTGCATGAATAGCCCTGACACTCCAATTTCCCCTCCTGTTCTGTTCTGAATTTGGTTCCCAGTCTCACAGTTCCAGGGAGACCGTCAAGGATTTTCCTCCTGAATGGAATCGTGGCCCCAAAGTGGGGGCCACTCTGGGGGCAGCCACTCAGGTGTCCCTTCAGGAGGGACCCGGCCATGAGGGGTGACATGGGATCTGCCGCAGGACGCACATCACGGCCCCACTCCCTTCCCCCACGCAAGGCCCACTCATAACGGGTTGGGGGGTGGGGGACGGGGGGCAGACCCGGCCACTCCTGCCCCACGCTCCAGACGCAGAGTTCTGGCGGGTAAGACGATGCAAAGGGCGTTTCTTCCGTCCACAGCAGCATTGACGCAGCCGCACAGCGAGGTGGCTCTCACACCGACCGCCACGGCGAGGAGCGGCGCGATGGCACGGCTCCAGAGCTCGTTAGTTCCTGATTTCTGACATCCACTTGGGTCCCCCGTATTGGAAGGAATTCTCCTTCGTGGAGATAAACAGTTGCAAATGGTAGCAGTTTTCAAGCATCTTGTCGGGCGGTCTGGACAGAATCTAGTTAATCCGCCGTCCAAGTCGTAACACATTTGCGGTGGCCCCCGGCGTGTGAAAATCTGGTTCTCCGTCTGCGCGTGTGTGTGTCATTTTTTATCCCATTTCTATAATAGTTAACAACTGTATTACAACGCTGAAATATGAAACACGCCTCTGAACCATTCCTGGAAGAAGAAGAAGAAAAAAAAAAACCAGTTTGAAATCGCTGGGTGAGATTTTACCAGGGTCCTTCCCAGCCCGGACCAGCTCGCGGCGAGAGGACTGTTTTCGCTGCCACAGTCACACGGCAGCGCCAGCCCGTCCAATGCTCGCGGCCTTCAAACAAGCGAGTGTTCCTCTCTCCCCGGAGGGGGCAGGTGACGAGGGCTGGGCTCAGCGCGGTGGCTCTTCCGGCCTCGGTTGGGGTCACGTTCACTTCCGGTGGCTGGTGGCGGGCTGGCTGATCTGGAGTGGCCCCAGCTGGGACAGCAGAGGCAGGGGGCTGCCCCAGGTGCCCCGTCCTCCAGAGGCCAGCCCAGGCGCGCTCTCACAGCAAAGGCTGAGCTGCAAGAGCAGAAAAGACCCCATCAGCCCCTTTCCAAGCTGGCTCACGCCTTACAGTGTTTCACATCCTTTTGACCAAAGCAGGTCACGTGGATGAACTCCCGGGTAGGGAGACAGACTCCGTTTGTCCTGGGAGAGGAACTGCAAAGTCACATGGAGGAGGAGATGGGTGGGAAACCGGGGCCATTGGTGCGACCGTGTCCCCGGCTCCCCTTCTCCAGTCCCTGTGCTGGCCCAGGAGAAGAGGGAGGTTCAGCCAGCCACGGCAGGGTCTCAGGGGACGTCTCCAGCCCACCCAGGGAAGTACTCCCTCGCTGCTGCTCGACAGCACAAGCCTCATAAGAGCTCAGCACCTATCGTGGCCGAGACAGGTGGCTGGGTTTTCACACCTGCAAAGAAGAAGGTACCTCCTCCTCGCTCCGCGTGTCTCTTGCTTTCTCGGATGCCTGTCCTGGGGCAGAGTGAACTGATCTTGTACTTCCTGTCTGTCTCCAGAAGGAAGTCCCTCGCCCAGGGGGCCTCCCCATCCTGCAGAAGAGTGGACCCGCCTGGGACTCGGTGGATAAGCCCACTTGGGGTTCAGGTCTAAGCTCTTCTCCTCCAACCCAGCTCCTGGGTGGTCCTGTACTTGGGGTCATCAAGTGCCTATCTCAGGTGGGACCTGGCCCGTGTCTGTGCGTGTCTCCTGCCTGGAAGGTGGAGAGGGTGGCTGACAGGCGCCCCTCTCCCCTGCACCCCGTTCCCCGAATCTGTAATAACCCCACGACTGCCGCCGAGAAGGGCTCCCCTGAGCACATCCAGGACAGGCTTCTCAGGGGCTCTCAGGTCGGCCAGTGGATGAGGCGGAGGCCCGCTCTCTGGGCCCTGCTTCCCGGTGAAGATGGCTACATGGTGAGAGCCCTGCCCGAGCTCTGGAGGCGCTGACCAAAAGCACGCTGTCATGCCCCCTCCGGTCCCTGCCGCTGCCGGGGCCAGGGACGGGCAGGGCTGGCACAGCCGTGGGAAATGCGGCCATGGGGCCATTTTTGGTATCAGACATGATCTTCTCTCAATTGAGCCTAAACACAACGGCAGGGAGCAGGACCAGGCGGAGGCTGGCATTCCTCCCCGGCTCCCAGCGCCACGGGAAGGCTCAGATGGACAATGAAGACGTGCCGGGGGGACCCTGTGCGCTCTGGCCACCCCACAGCCCTGCACACAGCTCCTGGCACTCTCCAACCCTCCGCCTGCCGGGCTCCGGTGCGATGCTGGAAAAAGTGGTGTCTCGTTAGGAAACGTGCGAGAGCCATCTCGAGGAGTGGGGGGAGGGGCAGGAAGCAGATGGTAGGGCAGGAGGGTGTGACGCATTTGTGTTATATTTACTTTTAGACGTCTGCTTCACGTCTAGAAGGGTTTGAGACGTGCTTGCCGCAATGAGAATGGGGGAGAAGGAGGGCATCTGGGGGCAACAGGAGAACATGAGGGAGCCAGCCGAGCTGGTCTTCGGAGGGTGTGCCACAGGCTGTGTGCTTGTCATAGCTGATAAGGGCGACCCATTCGCTGTGGCCAAAGCAAAGAGGGAAGGGGACCACTGGGTCTGTGAGACCAGACATTCGCTCGCGGAGAGCCCAGCTGTTCCTGGAATTTCCCCACAGGCCTTCCCTCAGGGGGGCTCAGGGCTCAGCGCTGGGGGGGGGGGGGGAAGCAGGAGTGACGCCCTTGGTACAGGGGGCTGCAGGCGAGAAGGGCCACCAGGAGCACAGAGAGGGAAGGGCAGGGCCCGTCTGTGTTGACCAACCCCAGGCGCAGAGCCCTCCTGTCCCAGGGCACCCTGGCTTGACCTCAGCTCCCAGCCCAGTTTTCAAAGTTGGGCAACTTTCTGAGCTAAGGAAGAGGCAGGTAGCCAAGCCTGCCCTGGCACGGGTGCTACTGGGGGGCGGGGGGGTAGCGGGGGAGCAGGTTAAGGGAGCCTCTGGGACTCTGGAGCCTTCTAGGTGGACAATGTGACCCCCGACCCCAGGCAGCTGGAAGCACAGGGCCTGTGAGATTTAGGGTTCTCTCCCTCCAAGGAGAGGGAGACTTTGCTCTCGGTTTGAGATGAGCTGCTTATAAAATGCACCGTGTCCGGAGAAGCGGACCGTGGCAGTCATTGCCAACACCCCATCTCCTTTCCCTGGAGAGTACACAGAGCCCTCTCTTTCCAGCCCTTCCAAGTCCCATGGGGCCACGTGACTGGCACTGGCCAATGCAGTGGAGTGAAAGGAGGTCCCTTCCTAGGCCACGCCCCTTCCCAGACCAGGCCACGCCCCTTCCCTTTGAGCTGTGAAGGTCCAGGCTCTACCAGCCTCCTCTTGGAGGTGACGATGTGGAGACACCTGCTGGTCCCCAAGTCGCTGCGTGAAACAGCTGCTGGGAAGGCCACCAGCCGCAGCACACTGCCCTCAGGCAGAGGGAGGGAGCTCAGGGCCCCGCAGCTGTGGGACCGGGACCCTAGCCTGTCTGCCTCCTGGAATCTCAGCTCCGCCACCGGCAGGTCTGCAACCTGGGCCAGGACTGCACCCTCAGTGTCTCCACCTGAGACTGGGGATGGTAACAGTGCCTGCTGGGTAGGAGCCAGTGAGGAGTCAATGAGATGCTCCATGGGAAACAGCCTGGGGAGCCCCTCACACGTGTTCGTTCGGCCATGCAAGTAAGTGTCTAGCACAGGGCCAGGCACAATTCCCTGCACCTGCCCAGACACCCCACTATTCAGCTTTCCCCCACCCTGTACCCTGTGCGGAGGGTCAAAGATCAACAGTAAATACCGCGGGCCCCAGGGGTGTTCTGGGCTCAGTGCCCAGCGGTGTGGATGGGCTTGTGAGATGGATCTGCCTGGCTGCACGTCCGTCAGGCAGCACCGACTTGCTGTGTGACCTTGGGCAATCACACAACCTCTCTGTGCCGCAGTCGTCTGTAGAACGAGGGCCCGGACATGGGTGCTGCCTGGCATCAGGTGCTCCATGGCACTTTGGCTTTGCCCATGTCCTCTGGGACCAACAGCAGGTCCGTGCAGGGGCTGTGGGCGCCCTGACCCCGAGGGCCTCATTGTCTGCACGGAGCCCACGGAGGTGGTGCCTGACAGATGGGTGCGAGCCTGGGCCAGCCTTCTGGCGGTCCTGCAGCTGCCCTCATGGCCTGGCCTTCATTTCTGGGGGTTGAACCTCAGCACCTGCGTTTTCCCAACTTTGCCAGGACCGGGGTTGAGAGACTGTGTATCCTGCTGCATCCACAAGCGTTACAGCACGTTTTCCTCCTGTCGTTACACATTCCTTACAAAGACTCATATTCAGCGGCTGCTGAGCATCCCGTTGGCTAGGTGACTCTAAATTTATTTAACCAGTTCCTTATGGTTGGCGTTCGTTATTTTGATTTTCAAAAATATAAATAACACCACCATGGATACTTTTATGCCTAATCTTTACCCAAATACTTAATTAGGGCCCTAAGATAGATTCCTAGAAGCAGAATTCCTGAATCCAAATGTGCTAAGACTGTATGTGCAGAGGGCTGAATTGCCTTCTAGAAACGAGCCTTCATTTTAGGGATGCGGACGTGAGGTCCAGAGCGAGGCCATGTCACAAAGAGTGGGCAGGAGCTCGGTGATGCGGGCCCCCTGGCCAGGGCTGGTCCGTGATTGGTCACCGGCATGGAGGGAGATCCTCAGGTTTTGCTGGAGCTGGTGGTGGTGTGTGGGTGTGGGGGGGGGGGGTGTGTGTGGGGGTAATGGATGGGGACAGCAGGACTTCACGCTATGGGGACTACAGTCTCTCAAGGCATCATCTCAGCTGTTGTCATCAGCATTTGCTTTGGCTTCAGACCCAGCGGTGTGTGTGTGTGTGTGTGTGTGTGTGTGTGTGTGTGTGTGTGTACATCAAGTCATTTATTCAAAAGAGGAACAGATAAGCATATTTGGACAAGGACTCATCCTGGTATTGTCAGCATCAGAGAAGAATTGGAAATCACTTCCCTGTGCTGCTCCGGTGATGGAGGCGATGGAGGTGATGGAGGTGATGGAGGTGATGGAGGCGATGGAGGCGATGGAGGTGATGGAGGCGATGGAGGTGATGGAGGTGATGGAGGTGATGGAGGTGATGGAAGCGATGGAGGTGATGGAGATGATGAAGGCGATGAAGGCGATGGAGGCGATGGAGGTGAGGCCTGGACCCCGCCACTCCCCAGCCAGGGTCCTGAGGTCCTGCTGCCCCTCCCCAGTGGCCCTGCTGTGCCTTTGCTCTGCTCCTGGAGCTGGTCCAGAACCCCCTCCAGACCTGGTCCTCCCCAGTGCCAGGCTCAGGGGGCCGGGCGCTGAGGGGACGGATGCCCAAACCCGCCTGGGCATGTCCTGGTTCGGGCCGACTTCCCCTTTCCATGAAACAGCCTTTGCCCAAAGACAAGCACCCGGCCCTAACTGACGGTCCCGTGAGCGCCACAGTGGTGAGGACATCCTTTCTGGGCAGTATCCACAGAGCGACCCTGCAGCCCCTCCTGCGGGGGGGCGGGTGTCCCACCAGGGCCACGCCCAAGGGATTATTGTTCTGGGCACATAGACCATGTGCAGCCCCTCGTCCGTCTGTGGGTGGGGAGAGGAGGAAAACCACCCAGGTCACTTGTGCGGAAAAACCAGGGCCCGATCGGTTCCCAGTGGCGGTGTTTCTTCTTCACGCCTGGGCCCGGCAGGCAGGTGATACATCAGCTCCGCCGCTGGACCGGACAGCAGCGTGGACTTGTCACCGGGTGTGGTAACACACCTCGAGAAGCTGCAGGCTCATAAAACCTGACCTTACAAATCCCCGCGCATCAACTCCATACAGCAGCTGCTCCCCGCGGGGAGCCCCAGACTTAGAGGGTCGCCAATAGCAGAACGATTTACACCCGCCCCCCTCCCTTCTTCTAAACTCCCCAAGGCGGGCGAATCAGGGCACATTAATAATTTCTTTTGGAAACAGGAATGCCACATCAAAACGCGCCAGACTCAAACTCTTCTCCAGGGCCAGGGAGTGGGGCCTGAGAGGTTAAACACACTCATGAACAATTAGGATAAAATGCTCCCTAGGCTACTTCCTCTCCCCCACCCCCATTTTGCTGGGCCTCTTTGTGGGTGCGGGTGCCACTGTAGGACCCTCCTACTCTCAGTCGCGGGCTGGGAAACTTTGTGGAGGGACAGACATACATATTTCAGTCTTTTCAGGCCTTGTGGTTTCCTTCCAAACAGGCAAGGACAAGACAATATGCCAACGAATGGGTGTGGCTGTCTCAGTAAAACTTTATTTACAAAGGCAGATGAGCAGGATTTGGCCCGAGGGCTGGAGTTTGCTAAGCCCTGCTCGATAGGGTACATCCTCTTCCTTGAGTGTCTTTACCATTGGCAACTTGCTCTCTGAGTGTCAAGGGGGGCAGCCTATAGCATTCATCTGGCACCTGCGTTCCCGGCATGAGCTATTGAGACCTAGTGACATCTACACTAATAAAAGAGAAAGATGCAAATTGACCATACCTTTTCAACGCCCATCAGCCAATCAGGAGTGAATATGCAAATTAACCCAACAAAGATGATGGGTTAATTTGCATACACAGGCACTGAGAGGCTGGGGGCGGGGCGTTCTGCTTGCGTAGTCACCATGGCTACGACGCAGGCATTCCGCACCACCCCAGCAGCTCTGGGCCTCTGGGCAGCGGGGGAAGGCGGAAAGGCGGCTCTGGGTTGGAGCGAAGGCGGTGCCAGCAGCCAGGGGAAGGAAGGCCCATTCCTGCACGAATCTTTGTGCATCAGGCCTCTAGTATCAGACAGTTTCCTATGGAACATCTCATTCGACCCCGAGAGAGGTGTCATTGCCCCCTCCCATTCCACAGATGAGAAAACTGAGTCCAGAGTACGGCAGAGATGGGATTCGAACCAGGTGCTCTGGGCTCGAGTGCACAGAAGGGCGGAAAGGTAGCGGACACAGCAGAGCCTGGCTTCAGTCCCGTCACCAGGAATAAATACCACGTGTGCGAAACTGCTTGGGAGACTCCAAAACGCTGAGTAAATGTTAGTTTATCTAATTTTCCTGAAGAGCTCAGGCGAGAGACTGGGCAGCCCTCTCGTCTGCAGCCCGAGGCTCTGTGCTGGCATCAGCGTTGTGCTGAGCCTGGCTCTGGCAGGAGTCCTCCGCAGGTGGCGCTGGATGTGAGTCTGATGATCGATGCCAAGCCTTGGCCGAGAGTGGGCGGGAGCCGGCCGGCCGCCTGGCCCCAAAGGGCAGGACTTTGAACCCTTTTGGACAGACAGCGGGGCGCAGGGGGCGGCTCCCTGCCGGCATGCGGAGGAGGCTCCGGCAGCATGGGGTTCTGCTTAGGGCAGCCGCTCCGTCTGGGCAGATGGCCTGCAGGAACGGGGCTCGGCCGATCTGGTTTCAACTAATTCTATTAAATGAAAAGTTCTGTCGAGCAGATTCCTTCGCGAGCCTCTGTCCACATGGCGATTTAATCAAGTAAATTAAAACATCGTTGCTCTCTGTCCGCCTTGCCGCGGTGGCCGGGTGGGGACAGGGAGGGGGAGGGGGGGGAGGCTGGATCTGCAGGGGCTTGGGCCGGAGGTGGAGAGGCCTGAGGCCCCCGGAGACAGAGGCAGGGCTTGGAGTGACAAGGGGGTGCAGGAAGGGGGACTTGGCGGATCCAAGGTTAGGGTGGCCGAGCCCACAGGATGCTCTCAAACCATTGGCCCACCCCTGTTGATGCAGACAGGGACACCGAGGCCCAGAGCAGGGAAATGACTTGCTCAAGGTCCCCCAGGGGGGCCGAGACAGGAAAGCTGAGAGCGTGGAGGGGTTGAGGAGATCAGACGCAGGGAAGGCCCGTTCCGGAGCCACCTCTCGGGGAATCTCAGGAGGCCAGCGTGGCGCTGTCATAGCCGGGGAAGTGGGGGTGTTTTTCTTTTATTTTTTTCCTTTTTTATTCAGCAAAGAGCTTGGCTTCTTCCTCTGCCGCCCTGCCTGGGTTACTTGTGGGCGTCTGTCTCCCCCACAAGTCGGCCCGCCGGCGGCATTGTGTGGTGTCGCCTGCGGCTTCAGGTCTCTCTGTCAGGGACTGGAAGCTTCCTGCACAGCAACCTCACTGTGTGTCAAGCAGGGGAGAGCCGCGCAGAGCTGGGAGACTGCGCTCTGCCCTCTTGTCCCTCCCCCTTCGCCACCCTCCATGGATGGCCGCCCGGGGGTATCCCACCGCCCCCCACCCCGAGAAGCACAATTGGAAGTATTTGGACTTGGCGTTGGCTCACGCCCTGCTAACGCACCAGGTGAACCCGATGAAGATATGCTGCCGTAACTTCCATGGCCCAGGATTCCCGATAAAATAGCGACGCCTTTGGTGTACATGGCTCTCGATAGTTTGCACATCCACTTTCCACCCATCATTTTATTTTCCTGCCCACGTTCCCATGAGTTAGCAAAGCCTGTGTTAGGGTCGGGCCCACTTCACAGATGAGGAAACTGAGGCTCAAAACTGTGACCCGACTGGCTGAGAAGCTATGCAGCAGGGCTTGAGTCACAGTTGATTGCTGTCGTCTGGGCCGGCTGTCCACAGGCAGGGACAGAGGCAGCTTGCAATGGCCCCCGGCGCCTACGGGTGGACGTGAGGTGTGGGGTCAGGGCAGGTCGGTCCTGGACAGAACTGCAAAGGGAAAAGGTTGGAAATGTATCCCTCTCCCCTCCAGGCCCATCACTCTGAGCTCCCAAGCTGCCCGAGGGGTGAGTGAGTAACCAGGCTGCTGGCTGTGAGGAAGAGCGTAGCAAGTGGGACTGCATTGCCCTGACGGAGGGTCACCCACTATCACCTGCAGCGGGACAAGCGCCTCCGGCTGGGGGCGCAGAGCTCACCTGGGGAAGTTGGCCAGCTCCGGTCTCCTTCCCGCCCCTTTCATTCCCCGCTGCTCCTGGCCCTGCACCGGGGGATCGCCGCTCCGCCTGGGAGACCCATTTCTGCCATCTGACCCCACAGGGTGCTTTGATCTTACTCCATTCTCCCCAAAGGCTCGCCTGGGTGATGTGAGGTGGCTCCCATCCGACACCGGGGTTCAAGCCCACAGCCCACAAACCTCGGGTCTTCTCTCTACTACGACAGGCGTTTTATCTCCTGCTCCCTGTGAACCGGGGCTCTTCCTGAAGGGTCTCGCGTGTGCAGAGAGGGTCTCGCGGCCACCGCGAGGAGCCCGCGGCGGATGGCGGGCCTCTCTGGGACAGGAGGCTGATGGCTGAGGAAGGCGCGGAGCTGGGCGTGTGGGCAGCTGCGGAGCCTGCTGCTAGGGACCCGTTGTCTGCTCAGGACATGTGGCTCTTGGAGGAACACCACCGAGGTCCCTAGGGGGAGTGGCTCAGGGTTCGAGGACTGGAACAAACAGCCTTACTCAAATCGACCTGCTGGACACACCCAGGTGGGCTCTTGAGAGAAGACAGCTTCTAGAAGCAAAAATGGCATTGCTTCCCGAGTGCCCGTGGGGTCCGGCAGCCTGCAGGGGACCCCCTACCAGTGTCACCCATGGGGGGGGGCAAGGATGCCATTCCCCAGCTCCTCATCTTACCGAAGCACCCTGGCACGGGCACCCTGAGACCGGGGCTTCAGTGGTGACGTTCAGGGGAGGAGCTAGACCAGTGGTCGGCAAACTCATTAGTCCACAGAGCCAAATATCAACAGTACAACGATTGAAATTTCTTTTGAGAGCCGAAAACCAACTTCTGCGCATGGGCCATGAAGTTTCAATCGCACTGTACGCGTACGCCCGCACGTGGTATTTTGTGGAAGAGCCACACTCAAGGGGCCAAAGAGCCGCATGTGGCTCGCGAGCCGCAGTTTGCCGACCACTGCACTAGACCACCCATGGGCACGGCGATGCCATGGGACGTGGGGAGGATGAGCTTGATGTCCCTAAACACTCGCAGAAGTGCTGGAGGGTCCTTTTGAGGCCACTGGGGGCCGGAATCTCAGCCAACGGCCTGAGCTGAAGGGGGGGTGGGGAGCCAGTGACGTGTGAGGGTCAGTGACGGTGAGTCCCTGCCCTCAGGTCTCCAGGTCACCAGGATTTGGGGAAAATCAGGTTGGCGTAGGGGTGTGATGCTAATTTTCAACACCGCCCTGCAACATTACAAATGAGGACCCGGAATTCATTCCTTGTGGGGAGGATGTCATTGGGCTATTCTTGCCCCCGCCCCCCCCCAACCCCCCTGGCTGATAACACAGTATGGATCATGCGCGTTTGGAGAAGCAGCATGTGGCAGGGGCTGCGTGCATGGACTCTTGAGCCAGAGAAATACGGATTGAGTCTTGGCCGGCCCCTGGTTAGGTGGGGCCGCGAGCAAGTTCCTGGTCCTCTCTGAGCATCGGAGCCTCATCCAGGACGCAGGGCTGCGCGTAGCCACGGCCGGACTCCGCCGAGAGGTGAACACCGACGCGGAAGGCGGACGGGACCTCGAGGACAGCATGGAAGGCGGCCTGTCCCGGGAAGCCGGCGGCTCCGCTGCGGGAGGGGAAGCCGCACTCCCCGAGTTCCCCTGCATAACGCATGTGCCCGAGGCAGCCGGTCTGGACAAGTCCTCACGCAGAGGCACCTTGGCGTTGTCGCTGGAAGAGCTCCGTTCAACTCTCTCAGCCGGATTAAAGCAAAGCCCTCCAGAAGCCTTTGGCTCAGACCCGGAGAGATCAGGAAAAATGATGATGCTCCTGTGGGTTTCATCAAATCCGTCACATTTTTATTTATTTACATTTTTTAAAAATAAGTTGTTATTGATTTCAGGGAGAGGGAGAGAGAGACAGGAACATCTATGTGTGAGAGAAACATAGGCTGCCTCCTGCACGCCCCCTACTGGTGATCAAGCCTGCCACCCGGGCATGTGCCCTGACTGACCATCGAACCTGGGTGGGACATCTTGGTTCATGGGTCGACCCCAACCACTGAACCACACCGGCTGGGCCAGTCACATTTTTAATTATCCCCCAACTATCCACCACTAACCAGTGAGGCCCCCACCGGGCCCAGGCCTGGGAGAACAGCACTCTGTAGCGGCTCTCGGACCAGCTGGGCTGCCGAGGTGACCCGCATCTCCACCAGGAGGAGTGGAAGGGCGCAGTTCGGACTGGCTCCCGCCATCTGGACCCCTCGGTCCCTTCCCTTCCTGGGGACGGAGTCACACGGTGCCGATTCTCTCCACCCCGCGCTCGCTGGGTGTCACGGGCGCTTGCTCTGTGCTCCGCAAGTGTGAGTGGACACGAGACTTTGCTCTGCTGAGGCCTTAAGCAGCGTCCTCCGGAACGGCCCCCTTGTCCCCTGTGCACACACCTCCAAGACGGGTGCTGATCCAGCCCCGCCCCGCACAGCCTTGAAGGAGCGCCCGGCTGCTCTGGGGAACTGTGGTCAGCGGGGCTGTCCGAGGCCTCCCGCTCGGTCCCGCGGCCTGAGCGCAGGGAGGGTGGTTTCAGCAGCCGACGACCCAGGCCCCCGCTCGGCACCGGACAGCGTGTCGCTCCCCGCTCGCTCTGAAACACTTTTCCTCCTGGCCGACTTCAAGCACGAAATGTACTCAGCATACTTTCGGCGACTCCCGTTTGATCCGATTTTAATTAACTTGTTTTGAAGCTTTCCTGCTTGCCCCCGAATATTTTATCGGCATTTCGTGACCATTGTTTTCCTTGGGAAGGCGGCCGCTGCTGCGGGGGAGGTCACCAGGCAACAGGGCCTGGCATGTGGACGCGCCTTTGTTCCCCTCTCGCCGCCGGCCCTCTCCGGGGCTCCCGCATTTACTGTTAAAATATTACGGAGGCCCGCACCCCAGGGGCCCTAATCGCTGCTGCTAGACTGTCTCTAATTGATTTAATTATTCATAATTGCTCAGCTGGGGTGATGCATACTTGCGCGTGATTGTGGTGCGCCGGCGGGCGGCGTCCCTGCCAGAGGAACAGCAGCGTCTCGGCGTCGCCGTGGGCCTCGCGTGGCCGTGGGACATCAGGACGGCGCCCCGAGGACCTGAGTGGGGCCCCTAGGAGGGCTGGCTCTAGCAGGGTGCCACCCGAGAGTGTTTGCTTAACATGTTGGGGAATTTAGCATGTTCGGTGCCAGTGGGATTTAAAAACACAGGACAGAAAGAAACATCAGCCGGGGTGGAGAAGGGCAGGAGACGTGTGTTACAAGGAAAATAGAAAAGCAAGACAGCCCAGCCGGTGTGGCTCAGTGCTTGAGCGTCGACCTATGAACCAGGAGGTCACGGTTTGATTCCCGATCAGGGCACATGCCCGGGTTGCGGGCTCTATCCCCGGTGTGGGGAGGGCAGGAGGCAGCAGATCCATGATTCTCTCTCCTCATTGGTGTTTCTGTGTCTCTCTCCCTCTCCCTCCTCCTCTCCCTTCCTCTCTGAAATCAATAAAAATATGTTTTTAAAAAAGCAAGACAAGCAGTCCCTGTGAACAGACCTCAGCCCGTGCCTGCGGGTCCCGGGAGTCTGCAGACTCACTCGCCCAGTCCCACCATCCCTCTGAGAGGTTTGCTTGGGAAGGAACAAACCTGCCAGTGTCTGGGGGAGTGGGCAGGACGCAAAGTGGATGCAGAAGCAAATTCCACCACCAGGAAATGTCATCAGCCTCAGGTTCCTCTCATTGTCCCCATCCCGTCCCCTTAATTAATTCAAGACGAGGAAAGGATACCAGGTTCCTAGGCTTCGTGGGGCGGCTTCCTGGTGACTAATATTCGAAGCAATAAAAGGAACCGGAGCTTCCCTGCTTCCTAATGGCCCCCAGTCATCCTGGGCTTTGACCCACCAGCCCCGGCCCCCTCCCCTCCGTGTGATGTTTACGGCGTTCTGGCCGCTTCCACGCGGCTGTTGCATCCTTCTCCTTGGCTGCGCCTGGGGTCGGGTCAGAAAGAGCCGTGAGACCTGGCAGGGCAGCGACGACTACTCCCCGAGGTTCTGGGGGACCGGGGATGTGGCCTGGGGGAGCCATATTTCTGAGAAGAGGAGTGAGGAACCCAAGCCTGGGGACACTTCCCCTCACGGGTCACCTCCCTCCAGGTGGAGTTTTGAAACAACTTGCATATCTCATTCTAGGCCCCGTGTTCCTGGACAATGACTGTGGGCCAGGAAGCCAGGTAAACTATGGGGACTGAACCCCCCGCCCCCCAAATAAAAAAACCACCAAAACACGGGAGGAGGGAGGAGGAGGAGGTGAGAATTTCTAGGTCACCAAATGCTTTTATGCGAACTGTTTCCTCGGCTCCTAAACAGCCCTGCCAGGCAAGCCTTCTCCTCATCAGCGCTCAGTAAACACTTGTTGCTGCTGGGGAAACTGAGGCTACGAGAAGCTAGAACGAGGCCAGAGAGGGGAGCCAGGACGGGACAGCCAGGTCCCCTGGTGCCACCCAGGCCCCTGCACCCCTCCGGGGCCCAGGCCAGCAGCCGTTTCATCAGAAATCATCCTCCCTGGACAGTCCGCTCCACCGTGAGCGGATCCCAGCTCTCCCTTGGCCTGTGGGTGCAAGATCGGAGGGTCTTTTCTAACAAAAACACAGACACGGCGCTTTTCACAGTCCGGCCGGCCGCGCAGCCCCGCGAACCCCGGGAGGGGCGGCCTCCGCAGACTGAAATGCATTATCAGAGGGATGTAATTACAAGTATTTATGTACACGGATTCTGAAAACGAGGGCTCTGAGATGGCGCTGGAGCCAAGAAAAAAAAAAAGAGAGAGAGAGAGAAAGAAAGAAAAGAGAGAAAAAAAAAAAAAAAAGACTAAAAAACTCGGGACAATAAGCAATTCTTCACGGGACAAAACTATTACAATAGCCGGCCTTTGATCTTGCCGCCTCCTGTTGCCAATTGTATTTTGTCACCATTGGGCTGTCACCGGCGGGAGCACTTGTGAATTAAGCAGTCTGCAGCAATTTAGTGTGCACGGGCTTTGAAGTGCCAACATCAGTCAGGCCAGGACTCACTTTTTTCATTAAAAATTTTTCAACTTCTTCTAAGGGAGCTGGTTGCCCTTTTTTTTTTTCTCTCTCTCTCTCTCTCTTCCCCTCAGCCTGCCGGGGCATCGAGATAAGTTGAGCCTCCAATCCAGTGGCCCCGAGACATCAAAAGGCGCGGGGTCCGGCGGTGCTGGCGGCGGCGTCATTAAGCCCTAATGGAGTGCTTCATTAAGGGCCCTTCAAAGGCCGGTTTACAGACTCGGAGATTGACTAATTTACACATTGTGGGAAAATTGCTACCAGCCCTGCCCACGCCCGGCAGGGGCACCGGCGCCCTCTCTCTTTGAACGGCGGGAACTGCAGACAGGCCTTCTGACGGCAGAGGGGCCTTCTCCAGGGAAAAACTCAGGCCGGCCCTGCACGTTGGAGTCGGCCCAAGTGTCTGCCCGCCGACCCCAGCGTCGTGCCTGCCTTCTCCGGAGGCAGCGTGGGGCGGACGCGAGTGTGCGAGGTTGGAGCCGGACACTCCTACACACCTGTGGGTTGGAGTCCGGCTCTGCTCCCACCAGCGGGGAGACTTTGAACGAGTGACGGGACCCTCCCGGGCCTCAGTTGTTCTCTTCTGGAAATGGGTGCGATCAGCTTTCAAGGACGAGAGGCAGAGATCAAGAGAAGGAGCTTGAGCCCGGCTGGCATAGCTCAGTGGTCAACCTCTGAACAAGGAGGTCGCGGTTCGATTCCCGGTCAGGGCACATTCCCCAGGTTGCGGGCCGATCCCCAGTGTGGGGCGCGCGGGGGTCCGCCGGTCAATGATTCTCTCTCATCATTGATGTGTCTATCTCTCGCTCCCTCTTTCTTCCTCTCTGAAATCAATACAATTTTTTTTTTTTTTTAATAAAAGGGAAGGAACTTGATGAGGGAAAGGAGTGAGTCTTACATGTGCATAAATACGAAAGCGGGGTCAGGCGCCCCCGAGGCAGTGGCCACACTGCCACACCAGCCGGGGTCATCCATCAATTTGAAGATGCCTGCACCTGGATGGGGGCTTTGCTGCTGTGAGTCAGGCCCTTCGGCTGTTTTAAGAACGACCTATGCCCTAGCCGGTGTGGCTCAGTGGATAGAGCGTTGGCCTGCGGACTGAAGGGTCCCCGGCTCGATTCCGGTCAAGGGCACATGCTCAGGTTGCAGGCTCGATCCCCAGTGTGGGGCGTGCAGGAGGCAGTGGATCCATGATTCTCTATCATCATTGATGTTTCTGTCTCTCCCTCTCCCTTCCTCTCTGAAACCAATAAAAATACATTTTTAAAAAAGAAGAACCACCTTATGTGGCCCCAAGGACAGCGCATAATGGTATCAATCCGCGCCCTTTTCCTTTGTTGCCAAGGCGACTGGGGACAGGCACAGTGACATGCCCTCTCCTTGGGACGCTTCCATGTATATACACCTGACGCCTGCAAACAGTTCTTGGCCCGTTACGAAAGGTGGGTCACCAGCGGCATGGCATGGCGGGGGCGTGGCTGTCGCTCCCCAGACTGACTCTGCTCCGGCGTGCTGTGCTGCACCAGCCACGCTGCCTGCCCTCTCTGGTCAGCAGAGATTTCCTCGGCCTGAGAAGGGAGGGACTGGATGTGCCCAAAGCCTCTCTGCAGCCTGATGACTTGGGGTCCTCCCGCCTCTTTCCGCTCCCATTGTGGCCTGCGGACCAGTGACCTCAGCGTCCCCGGGACCTCGAGGAAGATGCAGCCCGACCTCCCACGTGGAAGCTGGGACCTGGGTTCAAGTTCGGGTTGGAGGGCACTGCTCTCCCCTTCTCTTTGGCCCAGGAAGACCCCAGTGACTATTGTTTCAACCACAGGGTCCAGTCTGGTGACTCTGGCCTGGGAAGTCCTGATTTGGGGGGCTAACAGCCTTGCCCCTCACCAACCACCCAATGGCATCCGGTGCCTTCACTTGGACTCTCTGGGGTTTCAGAGGAACCTGAGTGAACAGGCGGGAGGAAGAGGAACCCTGCTTCGTTCACGGAGCACCTACTAGGCGTGGCTTAGCGATTGGGTCTCTCAGGTGAGTCCAGAGAGGTCAAGTGTCCTGCCCAAGGTCACACAGGCTTCCCCGCAGAGCCCCCTGCACCAGACCCACGCCATGCGCACAGAGGGCCCCAGGCACCCCACTCCTGGAGGTGCCCTCGCGAGCTGGCCAGGTGGGGGCGAGAGGGGGAGCTTGCACGCTCCGTGGTAGGTTCACATCACCCTCCACGTCCTATCTGTCCATCTTCCTAATTACAGAGAGAAATTCTACAGTCACTTCCTCTAGTCAACCTTCCACTGGAAAAAAAAAACCCAAAAACGCAGCTCCCACCCCCTCGGTTCCCAACCCCGAAGGGAAGCCGCCCTGGCCACGGGCAGGCATCGCAGCAAACCACTTAGCAAACCGCAAATTTCAGAGGCCTCGTCACATCTGCGTTTTATCAGCTTTTTCCGGATAGTATTACCCCGAGCAATTGTCTGCAGATCGCCGACAGCTGAGACGTTCAAGCGCTGAATTACGGAGAAAGGGCCGGAGATAAAGCCCGGCACATGTATCCCATCAAAGTAATGAAAGCCTCCTGCCGCAGGCCGGCCCGCTGCCTCCTCCAGCCGCCCAGCAGGAAGGCTGATTAACCCTTGCGGGGCAGGGAAGAAGAGCAGGGGTCATCCAATACCCAGGCTAATCAGGGCGCCCCAGCGGGGTGGGGGTGGGCAGGAAGGAGCCGGCGCAGCGGGCCACTCTGGCCTCAGGATCAGCCCTGCTGCATTTCCTGTGGCAGGACAGGGGAGGGAGGGGGCGAGGGGGAAGGAGGAGTGGGGTAACTGCAAGAGCATAAATAAGGAAAGAACTCGGGGCCCTCTAGGGCAGTGATGGGCCACCTTTTGAGCTTGGTGTGTCAAACTTCGCCAAAAAACTGAGCATAACTCGGGTGTGTCACTTTGAGGAAAAAACTAACTCCAAGACTCTCGTCGCAAATGTTTCATCCTCAGGAGCAGCAGATGTTTCATCCTCGGCATGCGGCCGCGTGTCATCAGAAATGGCTACGCGCGTCAGTGCTGACACGCGTGTCATAGGTTCGCCATCACTGCTCTAGGGAGCTCTGTGCCCGGCCTCGCATGCAGACTTCCTGCCCAGAGAGGAGTCTCGGAGACCCGTTTGCCTGGCACGGGAGCCGGGCTCTGAGCCGTTCCCGCCCACGTAGCTCAGCCACTTAGGGACGTGCCCTCTCCCACAACAGGCCAAGGCTGCACCCACATTGCAAATCATGTCTCTCCTCACGAAGGCGCTTGCACACCTCTCCTTAGCCCAGTGGTCGGCAAACTGTGGCTTGCGAGCCACAGTTTGCCGCTGTGTTGACTAATGAGTTTGCCGACCACTGCCTTAGGGAAAAACACTTAAAAAACATTTTAATAATGTACTGATGTCTTTAACCTGAAGTCAAAACTTCTGGGTAAGGGTAATGCCTTACGCAGTGGTCGGCAAACTCATTAGTCAACAGAGCCGCAATTTGCCGACCACTGCCTTAGCCAGTTAGTCCTCCCTTCTGGCCCACCTTCGTGTATTATTATTGCTGTTATTGTTAATCCTCACCTGAGGATATTTTTTCCATTGATTTTTTTTTTAGAGAGTTGAAGGGAGGGTGGAGGGAGAGAGAGAGAGGGAGAGAAATATCAATGTGAGAGACACATTGATTGGTTGCCTCCGCAGCCACCCCGATGGGGCCAGGGAAGGAACCTGCAGCCCAGGTACTTGCCCTGACGGGGAATCAAACCCGAGGCCCTTCCGTGTGCGGGCCGGTGCTCTGCCTCTGAGCCGCACCGGAAGGGCCCCTTTGTGGATTTTCTATCGGATCGCCCGTCTTTTCCATCCAGTGTTGTGAGTGTGGCTGTCTGTTGTAAACAGTCACATCGCAGCTGTAGTCTCCCCGGCCTGTTGGCCGCCCCTGGGTGTGGTGGGCATGGACAGGCACCCCGACTCTGAAGCGCCTCGCCCATCATGGTGGCTCCCTCCCGCACTTCTAGGGCCTCTGGGAGTCGATCATTCTCTCCTTAGAAACAGAGATGGCGTCTTTCCCTTTCTGCCATTGGCTTTATCGTTGTAGCATCACATGGAAGGTGGTGATCCCTCCGCAGCCCCCTCTCAACGGCTGCGGGAGGGACGGTCACTTTGCACTGAAGTAAGCAACTCGGTCGCAGCGAGGTGCTGGCTGAGGCGGGCCCTTCGATTCCGGCAGTGACCTCTGACCTCCACTTGCTCTGGGGCGCCGTGCCACCCCCAGGCTCTCCATCAGAACCCCTGGAAGAGGGGCCTGGGCCAGCGTCGCATTCCCAGCTCCCTCCTCTCCCATCGCCACCGCGAGACGCTGCTGTACGTTTGGGCATCCTCTCTCTGTTTTGTATAAAACCAGGATGAACACAAAGGGGCCGAGTTAATCCAAGAGTTCTCTGTGCCCGGCCGGCGTGGCTCAGTGGTTGAGCATTGACCTATGAACCAGGAGTTCACAGTTCAATTCCCAGTCAGGGCACGCCCAGCCCATGCCCAGGTTGTGGGCTCAGTCCCCAGTGTGGGGCGTGCAGGAGGCAGCCGATCCATGATTCTCTCTCATCACTGGTGTCTCTCTCTCTCTCTCCCTCTCCCTTCCTCTGGGACGGTGAGTCTGGGACCTTGCTCCGCAGCACGCATGCCTCCAGCAGCCCTGGGAGTCGGGCTCCGTGGAGGCAGAGACAGGACCTCCCACCACAGGCAGGTGCGGGGGCTCTGTCCCCAGGTGGAGCCTCAGGCTCGGATTTGAAGTCAGGACCCCTCCCGCCCCCTTCACTCCAGTGCCAGCCGCCTGCCGGCCCCTCTGCTGGGTCCTTCTCGTCCCCTGACTCACCGCAGGCAGGCAGGCTGCTATGGGCCCTTTACAGCACCCTATCAGGAAGCTGTCACTGTGGATGCCATTGGACAGGTGGGGAAACTGAGGTCTGAGGTGAGAATAGAGAGCCCGAGGTCATACAAGGAGAGGAGGAGCTGGGATTTGAACACGGGCAGTTCAGCCCACAGCCCCTGTGCTAAACCTGGAGGGAGAAGCCACCTGGGGTGCAGGCCCTGGCCTCAGCGGCCGGGAGGAGGCGCAGGGGGGGCGGGTGGGGGAGCGCCTGGCTATGAATCAGCCCCAAGCTCTCTGAGCCTGGATGTCACGCCCATTGAGCTGGGGTGCCTGTGCCTGATACAGGTGGGGGTGAGGGGACCTCCTGGAGGAGGAACACCTGGGCCACGGCCACGCCCACCTCCTCCCAGGCGCCCCTGCTCCCTCCCCTGGGCTCTCCAGGCAATCACCTTAATGAGAGGACGGGACCTTCCCTTTTTTATTTTGCTGAGAGCCCTGTGATTTCCACCTCTGCCCCCTGCTGTGTGGGGGGGCGGCTGTGGATTCCTGTATGATTTCTGGGGGCCCCGTGCAGGAGATGGACAGGCAGAGGGGCCAATTCACAAAGTGGATGCATCGGCGGAAACCCCAGGATGACGTGGGGGAGGGGAGCGGAGCACAGCCCCTGGAGAGGCAGAGGCCAGGAGGGCATGTGCCCGGCTCTGCAAGGCCCCCGGGGCCGAGTGGCCCTCTGGCACCACCGATAGAACTGTATGTTGGGCTGAGAGCATTTCAGGGGCCGCGGATCCCGCCTGTGGCGAGGGAAGCCAGCGTGCTCCCCGGAACGTGCGGTCTCCTTTCAAACTGAAAGTTTGTTTTTCCATCCTGTGGGCTCTGAGCCTTTCTCGAACCGAAACGTATGCAGCTCACCCATAAAGACGTACATTTTGTCGGAATGGAGGATGGAGGGCCTCCGCCCTTGTCCTGGCTACGCCCCAGGCAGGGCCCCCGAAGATCTCATCCGTCTGGGAAGCGGTTGTTTTGGCAGGGGGAAACTGAGGCTCTGGGCCATGGGGGCCGTGTGCAGGTGGGGGTAGGAGCGGGAAGGGACCCTTTCTGCGTGCCTGGACAGGGGGTTCCTCTGCTTGCCCCGGGCTTCGCGGGGAGGGCCGCCCACGCGCGGGGAGCTGAAGGTGGGTGGCCCACGGAAGCACTCAGGACTATTTCTGTGGTCGGGCCTCCGACAGCAATAACTTGTGAAATCTCACAGCCCTGTGTGGTGGCTGGGCTAAGCTGGGTGGCTCTCCCACTCCTGGAGGGTTGGCTGGGATTGCTCACGTGGCATCATTCGGCGGGAGCTTGGCTGGGCCAGCCCTCCCCAGGTGGCCTCCCTCCTGTGGCTGGGTGGCTGGGTGGCTGGGTGGCTGCGGGCTCCCTGGGCCTCACCCTCTCCATGTGTCTCTCTCCATCCACAGACAAGGCTGAGCTTCCTTATGTGGGTGACAGGAGAGTTGCCAGGTCTCTGAAGGCCTGAGGACTGGGCGACCTCAGCCGGGAACATGACCCATGGCCCTCAGGGCTAGAACCCCAGCACGCCGTCCTGGGCATGGCTCCACTTAGGATGAGCCTGCAGGGATGCCCACCACTGCCGAAGGGGAGGGTCCCGTGGTCACAGGTGCCCGCGGCCTGGGACGTGGCCTCCTTAGGATCTGTAAGGGGAACTGTTCCTGGGAGCGAGGGGCACTCTTCCGATGCCTCTTCCAGGAGAATTCCATTTCAGAAAAACAGTGTTGAAGAGTAATTTCAAACTGGAGAAGGGGCTCAACTTCCCTTTTCTGTAGGAAAGGAGCTGTAAATCCCCATTATCATTATCATTATCATAATCAATGCCATCATCAGCAACACCATCATCATCACTATAGTGACCATTATCATCATTGCAATATTTCTACCATCATCAAGATTAGCATCAGCATTAGCATCTTCATTATCATCACTCACCATCACTATTACCTTTATCATCATCATCATCACTATCATTGCCATCATCATTATTGACATTGTCACTATTATCACAATCAATATCAGCATCATCTTCGTTACCATATCATCAGTCATCACCAAACCAGCACCAACACCATCACCACCATCACCATCATCACCATCATCATCATCATCATCATCACCATCATCATCATCATCATCATCATCATCATCATCACCATCACCACCATCACCATCATCATCATCATCACCATCATCATCATCATCACCACCATCATCACCACCATCATCATCATCATCATCACCATCATCATCATCATCACCATCATCACCACCATCATCATCATCACCATCATCACCATCATCACCATCATCATCACCACCATCACCATCATCACCATCATCACCATCACCATCACCACCATCACCACCATCACCATCACCACCATCACCATCACCACCATCACCATCCATCACCACCATCATCATCATCATCATCATCATCACCACCATCATCATCATCACCATCACCACCATCACCATCACCACCATCACCACCATCACCATCATCACCATCATCACCATCATCATCATCACCACCATCACCACCATCACCACCATCACCACCATCACCATCACCACCATCACCATCACCCTCATCAGATGAACTGCTGACGCCTCCCACGTGACAGATCTGCCTTGCTGAGTCTGCCTAACGGCTTTAGGGTTTGAAGCTGGTTTTCTCTGGTTTGTGGTCATTAAAACGACTACCCTGGCATTCTTTCCATTGTTTATTGTTTTAGAAAATCAACTAGAAAATTGTTTTCTTCCCGATTTGGTTCTCAAATATCCAGCAGCAGGATTTTCCACTGGCATCCTGGAATGTTCTCATCAGAAACCTCCTTTAAGGCCTGATTCTTGAGACTGGGAGCTTTGCCCAAGGGTTGCCTGGGAACAGAGTGCCTAACACTAATATTATTTGCTCATGCCCTGCTCTTCCCAGCTAACGAAGGACTTCCAAGCCATACAACCCATCAATACAAGGGTCTCGGGAGGAGAAGGGTCTGGGGAGGGTATGTGAGTTTGCTAAGGCTGCCGTAACAAAATACCACAGGCTTGACCAATAGACATTTATTTTCTCATGGTTCTGGAGGCTAGAAGTTCATGATCAAGGTGCCAGCAAGTTTGATTTCTGGTGAGGGCTCCCTTTCTGCCTTGCAGACAGCTGCCTTCTTGCTTCCTCACAGGGCTTCCCCTCTGTGCTTGCTCCCCAGCAGTTAAAGGCTTTTCTGGTGGTGACACAAATGCGATCGGTGATATGGTGAACTAATGAGTTTTTGCGGCGTTGTGTAATTAAAAGAGTCAACACGTGAAGGATCTCCTAAGTCAGTGAGCCAGCATTTTACACATGCTGAATGCATGATATTTTAAAATCAGGTGCAGGTCAAAGATCCAGTCAACGTGCAAAATAAACCGATGGATTTCAATGTCACAAAGAACCAAATGTTCATTGCGATGTTTTCGGATTCCATGTCATAACCGTTAAAATGCTACTGCTTGTCAAGCGTCGTGCAGTATCGAGAAATGATCTGACAAGCCTATTGAAACACTCCTCCCTTTTCTAACGACGCATCTGCGAGGCCACACTTTCTTCAACTAAACCACCTACTGCCTGCCACGGATTGAGCACAGAAGTAGACGTGAGAGCTCGGGGTGCCTGTGAGAGCAGGTAAAGCGATCTACGGAAATGGAAGCCAATGCCACTCTTCTCACTGGTGTTTCTTTGGAAATTAAAAATATGATATTTATTTTAATAGGCCAGAGGTTTCTTATTACTTTTAAATGAATTAATAAAATGTTCTAAAACATTTCCGTTTTAATTTCTAAATGTTAGTAGATACAACAGATACAAACAAAAGCTCTTTGGGGTCCTCAATAGTATTAAGAGGGCAAAGGGGCCCTGAGATCAAGAAGTTTGAGAACTGCTGCTTGCGCCTTGAGGACACAGGTGCAGAGAGGTAGGCGATTGGGCTTCGGTCACGGAGCTAGAACAGCGCCCGCCGTGTGGACCCTGTGGCGCTACCTGGACCCTCCCGCTGCCGGAAGACAGACCCCAGCTGCAAGGCTATTGGGGGATTTCCTCAGTGGAAGGAGAATGGACCTGGACTTGGGCTAGAGAGAGGGGTCCGGGGTGATACCCCTTTCCAGGGTCAGCCTCCATCCAACGCCAGGGGTCAAAGAGGGAGGGACTGCCTGGGGTTGAGCCCAGGCTTATGTGGAGCTTGGATGGGGTGCAGAGGGAGAGAAGGCTGGGGGCCAGGATCAGGCCACAGTCAGTCCTGAGTGCGGGTGGGGGAACTCAGGTCCCATCCTCTCTCTAATGGTGCAGCCTCAGTCAAGATCGCAGCTGACCTCCAGCTGGATTTGGGAGGTCAGGGCCACGGACAGAGCATCTACACTGAGTGGCCAGATTATTATGATCTCTGAATGCATAATAATCTGGCCACTCAGTGTGTGTGTGTGTGTGTGTGTGTGTGTGTGTGTGTGTGTGTGTGTGTATGTGTGTGTGTGTGTGTGTGTGTATATATGTGTGTGTGTATATATATATATATATATATATATATATATATATATATATATATATATATATATATATATATATATTTATGTATACACACTAGAGACCTGGTGCATGAATTTGTGCATGGGGTGGGGTCTGGCCAGCCTGGCCAGGGGGGAGGGGGCAAGGGCAGTTGGCCGGCCTGCCTGCTGGTCGAACTCCTGGTCGAGGGGACAATTTGCATATTAGCCTTTTATTATATAGGATATACACTGAGTGGCCAGATTATTATGCATTCAGAGATCATAATAATCTGGCCACTCAGTGTATATCAAACAGAAGAGCAGCTTTGAGCTTACAATTCTGGGTCTTTCTACCTCCATTCAAATTGCCACAAAAGGTGTGAAAAAAGCCCTGTACTTGTGATTGTGTATCAGAGGGGGTGTTGTCCCAGGAGAACCTCCATCTCTCGGGGGTTGGAGAAGCCGTGCAGACATCCCAGGATGCACAAATCCTCTGTAGGACGTCCCAGTCCCAGGGGCTTGCAGCCCTGCTTGCACACCTCTAGGGACAGGGAGCTCACCACCTCACAAGATGGCTTCCTGCTCGCCTGGGGGGCTCTGTTCTCCTGGAGGCTGAGACCTCTCCTTTGCCAAGGCCTGTCCCTTTGTTTCTCTTATCACTCTTGCTTTTATTGCAACCCATTTCCCCTCCAGACGTGCCTTCTTATTGACTTTCCGTATCTTTTGCCATTTTCCTCTTCCTGTGCCTCCCTTCCTGTGTCCCCAAGCCCCTCTCCCCGCCTCGGCGCTCCACAGCTAAGGCCTGCAGTCTCCCGCACTCACCATTTCCTGAGCCCTTCCTGCGTGGGCTCATCAGATCAGGCCTTGCCTCCACGAAGCTCACGCTCCTGTGGGGCCACTGCCACACGTGTGGCCCCACAATCCATACGGTGCCCATGCGTGTGAGGTGTCAGGAGAGAGGCAAGACACCGTTTATACATGTTTCTGAACCGGAAGACTGCAGGACTGTGTCCCGGGATGAACACAGAACGAGCCCAGGGCTCCCACCCCCAGCTGTGTACACAAATGACTTCACTTCTCTGAGCCTCGGTTTCCTTATCCGGAAAGTGGGTATGAGTGGTGGGTATCGTCGGCCTCTCTGGCCTGTTGAAAGGATGAAACAGGACGATGGGCGTGATCCCCCAGCACGCAGTAGGTACACAGGGCCGGGAAGCTGGGGTCCTGCTGTCCACGTTCTGCTGGCCCTCGGAGCAGCTCGTGCGCTCCAGCACCTGGCCCGCGGCCGGCGGAGCGGATTAGAGACATGTGTTAGCAACTTCCCAGTCAGCAGAGGTCTGCCCAGCAATTGGCCCTGCCACACTCGGGCTTCCCCAACCCATTCGGATGCAGCACAGACCTCGGCCGCTCTTCCCATAACCCCCCTCCCAGGTGCCCAGGGCGGAGCCACAGCGCCCCAGGGACGTGGCCAGGGCAACCATAGTGGACAGACCGTGGGCTGGGCAGCTCGTCCAGGGGCCCGTGCTACCATTAAACGCCAGGTGGCCAGCCTGGTCCTCTATTTGCAGCCCGCTGGGCCTGGGCTCCTCACCACCCGGCCTTTCCCACGTGACTCACCTGGATGTGAGCCGCACGCTGCTGCCTTCCGGGATGATCCTCTGGGCCCGTGGTCGGCAAACTCATTAGTCAACGGAGCCAAATATCAACAGGACAACGATTGACATTTCTTTTGAGAGCCAAATTTTTTAAACTTAAACTTCTTCTAACGCCACTTCTTCAAAATAGACGCGCCCAGGCCGTGGTATTTTGTGGAAGAGCCACACCCAAGGGGGCAAAGAGCCGCATGTGGCTCGCGAGCCGCGGTTCACTGCTCTGGGCAAATCGTGAACCTCAGCTTCCCCGTCAGTAAAATGGGGCTAAAATAACGCACATAAATAAAATTCCAAAGGGTTGTTGGGAGGGTGAGATGAGATACAGGGTGCCTGGTGCTGCCCAGTGGCTGGTGGTGGGTTGGGGAGGGTTGCTATGGTGACTTCCCATCAATACCAATGCCTGAGACAGAGCTGAAGGGGTCCCATCTCTCTTGTCCCCCGGAAATGATAACAACGGGGCGGGGAGTGCGGGTGGACCGCGGGGCTGGGCCTGGAGAACTGGCAGGTCGGCGGCCTGAGCACACACTGGCCGAGCGGAGTAATGAGTGCCCAGGAGCGCCTGGCACCCACCTTCCTCCGTGTGAGGAGACCCTGGCTCTGTGGGGGGCGCAGGCCCCGTGGAGGAAGGAGCTCTCTCCCTGCATGAGGGCAGCTCACAGAGACCAGGGTGCGTCTGAGGAGTGAGCACCCCATCACGGCGGGGGTGCAGAGCTGGCGGGAGAGCTGTGAGCGGGGATGGGTAAAGGGAGCCCAGCCCTGGGTGGGAGCCGGCTCTGTGAGGCCCGAGCTCCTTCCGGATCTGACCCGATGACAGCCTCTGATGCTCGGAGATGCTTTCCCCCAAACTCCTCTCTCCAGCGGGAGCCTGATACCGTGCCCTGCACACCTCCGTTGGGTAACACGATGGGAGTGGATTTCCTGGCCCAGGAACAGCCCGATGCGGGCGACTCGGCACCGAGGTGCCTGGCGGCCTGTGGCTGCATCAGCGCTCCGGCCTCTGGGTGCTCTGGACCCTCTGCGCGTGGCTAGACAGTGGGGGAAAGAAAGAGTGAGATTGCCTGCAAGGGGTTAGTGGACCAGCCTCGACAAGGTGCGCGTAACCTCTCTGTATATTCCTTGGCCAGAACTGCAAGGGAGGCTGGGATATGTGGTCCAGCTGAGTACCCGGAGGAAGAGGGAGTAGGTGTGGCCAGTCCCTGCCACAGACACCAGCGCTCATTCACACATTCCTCCTTCATTCAGGGATTAGTGAGCACCTACTAGACGCCAAGCCTCCTCAGACGCAGTCCTGGTCTCCAGGACCCGCAGCCTGGACGCAGGGAGCCGCTGTGACCTTGCAGTTTGGCAGGGTCTGCGGATACCTCCATCCCAGCACCACGTGGGATGTGGAAGTGACTTCCGGGGCCTCTGTTTCTTCATAAAGTGGGGAGAACTCCACCTACCTCAAAGGATAGCACCTGCCGAGCTCTGAGCACAGCCAGCACGAGGTGAGCCCCCCATAAACCGGAGTGGGTAGTTTGTCAGTGACTGCATTTCAACGCCAGGGCTCTCCGGGTATTTGGGGGTTGGGCCAGGACACACTGGGTCCGCTGTGCCATGAGGGTGGCATTCCAGGCCCCCAGCAGGGTGGTGAGAGGAGGAGCATTTGGTCAGGGAGGGAGGAGACGGGGACGCCTGAGGCAGAGTGAGGGTTTCCTCAGTCCCCCCAGGGCAGCCTCCTGGCAACACTCACCCAGGCAGTTTCTCTCTCATCCTCTGAGGCAAAGCCCAAAGCACCACATCGCACACAGCTCCGTGCAAGAGATGCCGGGATGAGACCCAGGATCAGAGAGGTCGGCAGCGTTCCTGTAGCACCGAGCTGGTGGAGAGCGGGGATTCCAGCCCAAGGGGGCCTGCTTAGCCACCCATCTTTAGGGACCTCACCCACCAGGAGACTGTGCAAGCCGGCCTCCTGCGTCAGCCTCCGTTGCCGCTCTCCCAGCTGGGGAACCCCGTCAGCTCAGAGAAGCTGAAGGCCAAGGTTGTGGGCTCATAATGCACCAGAGCCTGTCCCTTCTCCAGGTAATCCGTCTTCTGTATCTGGTAAAAGGGGATCAGAATCAGAAACACATTTCCAAAGGAGAAGTTGGGAGAGGTGTTGGCCTTCCCCCGGAGGGTTTGACAGCTGCAGAATCACTGTGATTCATGCATGTCGCCCCGGAAGGGCCCAGACAGCGGTGCGAACAGGGCAGCCTCAAGGGCCAACCTCCCTGGGCCTCAATTCCCTGGTCTGTGAACAGGGAACGAATCCCCTCTGCTGAGCAAGGTTGCTGGCATGCAATTAAAACGGAAGGCAACGGCAGATTGTACGCTTAGGAGAGCAAGGACGGCTGTTTCACGGACATGCAGTGCTGAGAACAGTGCTTAGCGCACAGTAGGTGCTCATTCAATAGTTATTAAATGGGTGGTACAGAGTAGGTGCTCAACAAATATTTGTTGAATGGGCCATTGAATGTATAGGTAGGTAAGGACGTCTTCCCGGCCTGGTAGCATTTCCTGGACTTTCTTTTCCTTCCCCCGCTCCCTCCCTCCCGCCTGCCTGCCCTCCCTCCCTTCTTCCCTCCCTCCCTTCCTTCCTTCTCTTTCCGAGATATATGAGTCAGAGAGGTTGAATAGCGTACCCGGGCTCACAGACCTAATTAGAGTCTCCCTCTGATGTTTGGACCTAGTTTTGTCTGGCCCCATAGACCTTATACTTTCCACTGTGTCTGGAAGTTTCTTAGAAGCCTGGGAAAGTATCAATTAGCATTGCCTTCGATTGTAGCTTAAGCAGTGAAGACGTGTACTTCTCTCCCACGAGGAGCAGTGGGAGGGGGCCTGGAGCAGCCGCTGCGCTGCCCATTGGCATCACCCAGCCAGGTCTCCCCACCTTTCCACTCCGCCTCTTGACGTGTGTTGTTGTGTTATGGTCCCGCATGGCTGCTGCAGCTCCAGGCCTCACAGCCAAGTCCAAGGCGGGAAGCGGGGGGCCAATGGGGGAGGGCGGTTCCTGGAGAGGTTTCTCCTTTTAGTGGCAAAGGAAAAGGGTGCCCAAAGGCAGGTCTCTCCAAAAACTCTCCTTTATGCCTCACGGGCTAGATTGGTGACATGGCTGACCCTAGCAGCAAGGGAGGCTGCAAAAGGGAGTGTCCCGCACAGACGGATGGGCTGGCCAGGCCGGCCCGGATCAATCCTGTCTCTGAACAAAATTAGTTTTGGGACAGAGGGAGGAGGGGACTGTTGGGGTGTGTGCCCACCATTCCTGTGGTAGAAGCTGTGACTTAGTGACATATATCTATAATAAGAAAAGTGTAATATGCAAATTAGACCGGACATCCTTCCGGATGACCTTCCGGACGAAACTGGGGCTACGAGGGAAGCCCGGGTCCTGGGTGCCAGAGGGAAACCGGTGCTGGCAGCTGGGGAAGGGAGGCCTACTCTTGCACGAATTTTGTGCATTGGGCCTCTAGTGTGTGTGTATGTGTGTGTGTGTGTGTGTGTGTGTGTGTGTGTGTGTGTGTATAGAGAGAGAGAGAGAAAGAGAGAGAGAGAGAGAGAGAGAGAGAAAGCAAATATGGACAATGTTAGCACCTGATGATTTAGACTCTAAGTGAAGGGTGGGTATATGGTTGTTCATTCATGCAACTTTCTAGTAGGTTTGAAATTTTAAAAAAATAAAATTTTAGGAAAATAATACATTATAATTTCTAATAGAGTAGAATTTTCAAGAAAAATGTTCAATACATGAGTATTCAACAGGCAAAATCCCTCCATGGTCTCCCAGCCTCTGCTTGGGGACCACCAATGTCAGTGTCGAGGGTCTGTTTCAGCATCAGCTGGGATCCCTCCTCTGTGAACTGGGGGCACTTCACCACGTCCTGGAGTGGCCGGTCCCGGCCTCCTGGACCGGGGTGAGGACTGTGTGAAATAACACAGGCAGAGCTCTCAGGACAGGGCCCGGCGCACTGTGGTGCGTGTCCCGTAAGCTCCACGGCACATAATAGGTCTGTGGACAACCGGATGTAGCTGGTTTAGACAGGCCGAGGCACCAGGCTCCCTTACTCTGCTCCTACCTTTGTTTGGTCCTACATTTTTGGGGTGGGATATATGAAGGCTGAAAAAGACATGCCCACCACACACACATACACACACAAACACACACACACACACATACATACATGCTTATTGTCCATTTCTGTTGTCTCTAGGCCCAGAGGTCCTTGATTGGCGGAGAGTCCAGGGCTGGACTCGCAGTGCATTGGTGTGGGGCTAATTCCATTTTCCGGTCCCTGCACCCCTCAGAGGGCATGGCCCCCTCGCCTCTCACCCTGTCTGGACCTGGCAGTGTGTGGGGACCCGGCCTGGGAGCACTTCTTCCATGGGTCACCATCACAGGCAGGCCTGCCCTCCTACTGCCCGCGGCCCTGCCAGGGGCCGTGCTAATCCCATTACCCACAAATGAAGATGTAATCGCAGCTCCTTCAAAGGGCCTCCGAGCTGATCCCTCTTTGGAGAGAAAAGCAAGTGCAATTGTTTGAGCCACTGACTTCTGAGGCTCCTGCTGGGCGAAGGGCGAGGGGCACAGAGCTATTTGGAGCAGCAGCACCTGATGAGCTTAGACTCAAAGTGAAGGGTGGGCATATGGTTGCTCATTCATGCAACTTCTTAAAAAATTATGTATTTTTATTGATTTTAGAAAGGAAGGGAGAGGGAGAGAGAAGTATAAACATTGATCGGCTGCCTCCTGCACACCCCACACTGGGGATCGAGCCTCGAACCCGGGCATGCGCTCTGACTGGGACTTGAACCGTGACCGCCTGTTTCATACGTTGATGCTCAATGACTGAGCCACGCCGACCAGGCATGCAACTTTTTACTAGGTTTGAAATTAAAAAAAAAAAAAAAAATGTTAGGAAAATAATACATGAACATTTCTAACAGAGTGGAAATTCCCGGGAAGGGGCGGAGGCAGCCTGAGGAGGGGCGGCGGTGGCTTCGGTGTGTGCAAGGGGCCGAGGTGACCCCGCTAGGCCTCCAGCACTCGCCGCTCACCGTGCGCGTCTCCCAGAGGCCTGTCCAGGGTCTCGCTGGATGCAGGTGCCAGGCAGCTGTGTGGGGGAGGCATAGTGACCCCACGCCGGTGTGGGGGAACGTTGGTCTGAGCGTGTGTTGTGTCGGTCGTGGTTAACTTTATACGGTACTTACTATGGTCCAGGCATGTTTCTGATGCTGCTGTCATTCCCAGTTTTCACATGAGGAAACTGAGGCACAGAGAGGTCAGGTGACATGATCAAAGTCGCAGGGCTGGCGAGTGGGGATGGATTTCAGTGGTGGGCGAGAGCGGGAGCATAGAGCTGTCCCCTGTCGGGCCGGTGTGGCTCAGTTGGTTGGGCACCATCCCACACATGGACAGGTTGCTGGTTTGATTCCCGGTCAGGGCACATGCCCGGGGGGGCGGGCTCTATGCCCCGTAGGGGGCGTGCAGGAGGCAGCCAATGGATGGGCTGCTCACATGGATGTTTCTCTTTCCCTCTCCCTTCCTCTCTTGCTAAAAATCAATAAAAAATATATATGTTTTAAAAAGATGTCATCTGCTTGAACTATTGTTGCTTTTAAACAGAAATTGGTGCCTGGCTGATAGCAAAGAATTCATCTGGTTTTGCACAGGGTGGGGCCATTCTCCCCTTCTCGGCGGGTGGGGACTCTGAGGTTAAGGACGAGAGGTTTCTCCATGGCCTGGAGTGGAGGATGTGGAGGTGGGTGAAGGTGCCCTCAGTCCCCAGGCCTGGGCTCGCACTCAGCCCCATAGTGATCCGGTGACAGTCATCGCTGACGCCGAGCGGGCGCCGTGTGCAGGCATTGTCCTGGGTGCGTTATGTACAGTCACCAGCAGCCCTGTGGTGACTGTTTCACAGCCAGTTCTCCAGGGAAAGCCCTGGTCTGTAGCGTTTGCCACTTCCCGTGGTGTAAATATTCCCACCTCCCACCGCGGCCCACTTGAGCTCTTAGCACGATGTCACTGACGGAGCTGGGATGAGACTTGGTTTGCGTGAGTATCCGGCACACCGATAGTTAATAGCTCACAGCAGCCCGATGTGTGTGTGGGGGGGAGAGGTGCCCATTTTATAGATGAAGGCACAGAGCGGGTAAGATGGTGCCCCAACATCCTTGTCTCAGCATCTCAGGGGTGGCTTCTGGGAATGCGGAGTTCAAATCTGCGGCTGAACTCCTCTCCTCCTGATTCCCCAGGCCCCCCCCCCCCAGCCTCCCCCACACCCCACCCCCAACAGGGATCTCCAGGCCGGGAGCCTGGCACTAAGCATTGGCACCGGGCGTCCAGAGGGCGAGGGAATATTGGAAGGGTTGAACGCTCTGATTTCAGTGGGATAAACCACCTTGACTAGAACCCCGGGACTGGCTGTGAGGGGTAACATCTCGAGTAGTTTTATCGTGGTCGCTGAGGTCATCGGCACACCTGAGAAAGGTGGCAGCTGCTCTGTTTATTCTGGGAGGGTAGCGGAGGGGCCCAGGGCTCACACTCAGATGGTCAATGCCTGCAGCCCCTCTCCTGTTATCACCATCCTGAGACTCCTTTCCTGTGTTGGGAGCTGGACAAGACTAAAGGGCACCGAGGTGGAGGCTGATGGGCGCCGGTCAATTCACAGGGTTTTCCATCTGCACGATGTCCGTGTGCTTTACGTTCTGGCTGCATCCCACTGGGGCAGCCAGGATGACTTCCATGGTCATGAGCGTTTTAACGTTTTCCCGCTTAGCCTGGCCGGCGTGGCTCAGTGGTTGAGTTATCAACCTATGAACCTAGAGGTCACCAGTTCCATTCTTGGTCAGGGCACATGCCTGGGTTTCGGGCTTGATCCCCAGTAGGAGGCGTGTAGGAGGCAGCCAATCAATGATATTCCTATCTCTCTTTCCCTTCCTCTCTCTCTAAAAATCAATAAAAACATATTTTAAAAAATAAAAATTAAAAATAAAATGTTCCTACTTAAGGTGTTTAACCCTTTGCACTTGCTTGCTTTTTTCTCGATTCCTTTATTCTACTCGGGATTTAATTTTTTAAATGCCCCAGATTTTACAAAGCGCGGCAGTAGAATAAAAAACGAGTTTCTTTTCATACAAACTTATTTATTTGGATTTTTTTATATTTCAAATTATTGATACATTCAATACAATTCAACATACGAGCTGCTACCGATGCTAACCATGTCGAGTCACACTCGACATCCGAGTGCAAAAGGTTAATACTAGAGGCCCGGTGCACGAATTCGTGCATGGGTGTGGTCTGGCCAATCTGCCCCGATTGGGGCCAATGGGGGCTGGCTGGCTGAGGGGAGGGGCCCCGGGAGGTTGGCCGGCCAGCCCCACCCCCATCAGGCCAGTTGGCCTGCCACACTCAGCGTCATAGCAACCGGTCATTCAGGTCGTTCTGGTCATTCTGGTTGTTATGGTCACTTGGCTTTTATATATATAGATGTGTTCAAAAATATTTCTAGCACATTCTCTTAGGAGGAGGTTTCACTGCCATTGACAAGCAATAACCACCAAGGGGCTTCCACAAGAAAAAGGTCTTCTTGTCCTTCAGTGAAAGTCAAGAGCTGGCATGACCCTCCACAGGACCAAGGCCCCACCCTCTCCACCTGCTCCTCTGCTGTGCAGGACTGCCACTCTCTTGCCTCAGGGTCTGTTCTGGCTGCCGCAGCTCCAGCCATCGGGCCTGCATTCCTGACAGCAGGAAGCAGAAAGGAGCGGAGAAAGCTACTTTCATTCACACCTTCCGCTGACAGCCTGTGGGTCAGGACAAGGTACAAAACCGCACTTGGCCCAAAGAGAGGCCAGGGCGGAGGGGGTCTGTTCCAAGCATCTCTTGGGCCAGCAAAGAAATCAGGGGTTCTTCCACAGGCAGGAAAGGGAGAGCAGCTCTAGCCGGTGTGGCTCAGTGGATAGAGTGTCAGCCTGCAGACTGAAACGTCCCGGGTTCAATTCCAGTCAAGGGCACATGCCAGGCTGTGGGCTCAATCCCCAGTGTGGGTCGTGTAGGAGGCAGCCGATCAAGGATTCTCTCTCATCATTGATGCTTCTATCTCTCTCTCTCCCTTCCTCTCTGAAATCAATAAAAATATATATTTTTAAAAAATAAAGGAAGAATAGGCGAGCGATTTTGGAGGAAGAGACATTGGTCTTTACCTCCTCCCTTCCCACCCCCCCACCACACACACCACCAAACTGTGATTTCATCTCGGCTATTGCTTAGGGTGAGATGAAGGTTTTTTAAAGGTGAGGCAATTGGAAGAAAACTGTTAAATAAATTAAGTGCAGGTGGAACGTGGGTGTGGTGAGCGTCGTGCAGGCTGGGAGTGGGAGCGTGGCGTGGCTGGCAGGGAGTCTCCTGTGCTCCCCGGGACCTGGGGGTGGCCACGGGGATGACCATGGCGGTCGTTCGCCCTCCTCCTTTCATGGAGGAAGCCAGGCTCCAGCTGCTGCCTGCAAGTCCCGCTCACGCTCACCTCCTTCCGGCCCTTCTTGGGCCATTGGCAGCCACCACTGGCCGATCGCTGCTCCAGCCGCACCTGCTGCTTCCTTCTTTTTTAAAAAATTGATTTTTAATTTTTACTTTTAATTTATTTCATTTTATTGATTTGAGAGAGAAGAAGAAGGGGGGAGAGAGAGAGAGAGAGAGAGAGAGAGAGAGAGAGAGAGAGAGAGAGAGAAACATCGATTTGTTGTTCCACTTTTTAATGCATTCATTGGTTGATTTTTTTGTGTGCTCTGACCTGGATCGAACCCCCAATCTTGGAGTATCTGGATCCAACCAGCGGAGCTACCCTGCCAGGGCCAGCACCTGCTTCTTGCCGGGCCTTCCCCCACACAGCGGCTGCAGACATGGGTGCTCACCTCCCTAACTCCCTGGCAGCTCAGGGTGGCCCAGGGAGTGGTCAACAGTAAACGCATAAAAGCAGGCAGGAGCGCCCTGGTGTTGGGATGAGCATGGATGCTGATGTCAGCTCTGGAGCTCCAGCTGATTTCAGGGTCAGGTGCACACGGCTGCTCCAACCGCCTGAGGAGAAACTCACCCAGGAACCTGGACCTTGAATGGAAAATATGTGCCCACGTGCCCGGGCTGCGGGCTCCGTCCCCAGTGTGGGGCGTGCAGGAGGCAGCCGATCAAGGATTCTCTCTCATCATTGATGTTTCTCTCTCTCTCTCTCTCCCCTCCTCTCCCTTCCTCCCTGAAATCAATAAAAATATATATATTAAAAAAAAGAAATTAAGTCCTAGTGTAGCACGTGGCACATCAGGGGCACTTCGTAGATCGATATCTCTGTGTCATTATAAATAGTCCTCACCAGGGCATGCCGGCGGCATTCATTGTTTCATTAACGAGCTCAAGGTGTGGACTGACTCAGACCACTGCCCGCACACAGAGGGCCCATTACCGTGACAGTCATTAGTATTATCGTAGCATTACAGGCCTTGTCATTGTTTACCAGTGGTTCTCAACCTTCCTAATGCCGCAACCCTTTAATACAGTTCCTCATGTTGTGGTGACGCCCAACCATAAAATTATTTTCGTTGTTACTTCATAACTGTAATTTTGCTACTGTTAATGAATCGTAATGTAAATATCTGTGTTTTCCGATGGTCTTAGGCGACCCTGCTAGTGATTCTCTACAGCAGCGGTTCTCAACCTGAGAACCGCTGCTGTAGAGCCTCAGACCGTCGGAAAACACAGATATTTACATTACGATTCATTAACAGTAGCAAAATTACAGTTATGGAGTAGCAACGAAAATAATTTTATGGTTGGGCGTCACCACAACATGAGGAACTGTATTAAAGGGTCGCGGCATTAGGAAGGTTGAAAACCACTGGTTTAGTCACTCAACAAACATCTATTGCACCCCCACGTGTGCAGGCACCACCTCGGTACCGTGCATTCGGCAGTGAGGAAAGAGGAGGGTCCACCCAGCCAGGAACCCAGGCCCTATAGGATCTGCCCCGCATGTCATTCACCAGAACCGCGCTACGTGCCCTGTGTGCTGGCGGGGTGAGGCAGGGCGCTGAGCACAGCAGGTATCCCCAGGGAGCAGCTGGCACCCGCTGAGACCTCAGACGGTGGGATGGGGCCAGGCGGGCTGAGAGCGGCGCTGGCAGACGCCCCGCACCGAAGCCGGGTCGCACTGCCTGGCCGCCCCCTGACCTCCCTGGGTGTCCCCCATGCCGAGCCCCTGGGGATCCGGCTTCTGTGTGTTATCCTGACCCAGCAGGCTCTGGGCGGGCTCCATGGAGTTGTGGCCCCCGTCTCTGTGCCCCCCACGTCTCTGTGCCCCCCGCACCCACACACACTTGAAAGGAATCGCAGTGCATCCACCATTACGGCCACACCAGGGCTCTGAATGGACTTGGTCCTCTGCTTAATGACTGAATCAGAGGACATGCTGGTTCACCTGAGGCTCCAAGAGAAGCGGGTGGGGTTGGTTAATGTTATGAAGGACTTCACAGGGCTGCCCGTCCAATTGTCACCAATTGGTGTCACCAATTGGTGGAGACACCTTTGGAGTGTGACAACACAGAGTGGCAGGAGAAGATCCTGGAGGAGAAGTGGCAGAAGATCCTGCTAGTCTGTGGCCCTGCAACAGGGTGGTGGTGATGGTGATGGTGGTGAAGCTGGTGGTGGTGACGGTGATGATGGTGAAGCTGGTGGTGAAGCTGGTGGTGAAGCTGGTGGTGGTGGTGGTGATGGTGGTGATGGTGATGGTAGTGAAGCTGATGGCAATGATGGTGATGATGACGAGGTCATGACAGTGATCACGGGGCTGGTGGAGGTGATGAGGCTGCTGTTGCTGATGGTGGTGAGGGTAGAAAGTGTTGCTGATGGTGGAGAGGGTGGTGATGAGGATGATGGTGACAATGGTGATGGCGATGACAGCAGCAGTGATGATGATGGTGGCTGGTTGTTGAGATGGTGATGATGATGATGGCGCTGATGACAGCGATCCCCACCACTGACCACTCACGACTGCTGTTACGCTCTGTGTTGTGTTGAGCACCTTACATTGCCTTTTTTTAATCAATCTTATGAGTTAAGAACTATCCTATCTAATAAAGAGGGAATATGCTAATTGACCCTCACACCATCTCAAAGATGGCAGCCCCCACAGCCAATAAGGAGGGAATATGCTAATTGACTGCCATGCCCCGAAAGATGGCAGTTCCCACAGCCACAAGATGGTGGCGCCCAGTCCCCTCAGCCCTGCCAGGGCAGCAGGCGGGCGGCAAGACCAGGCTCGCCCCTAGGTGGGCCCAGCCGCTCTGCGCACCTGCCTCTGGAGTCCCCCAGGCCCCTCAGCCCCCAGCCGCACAGGGCCGGCCTGAGGCCCAGGCAAGTCTTGGATGGCGGCTGCCCAGCCACCTAGGGCCACCCGAGGCTCAGGTAACCAGGGCCGGCCGAGGCTTGCGCTGCCGGCAGTGGCAGCAGCAGAGGTGTGATGGGGCATTGCCTTCCCCTGATTGCCGGGTCACCTCCTACCCCTGAGGGCTCCCGGACTGTGAGAGGGGGCAGGCCGGGTTGAGGGACCCCCGCCTCCAGTGCATGAATTTTCATGCACCGGGCCTCTAGTATTTATAGATAAGAAAACTGAAGTCCCCAGAGATGTGCTCAAGGTCACGTGGCTGGTAACCCAGGAATCAACTCACAACCCGTAACTGCCCCGCTGCCCAGTCCTCTCCTGAGCACCGCACCACCTGCTCCTTCTGCCATTTGCTGCCCAGACGGTAGACTCCAGAGGACACTATCCATGCAGCACCCACAGGAAGCACACTGGACCCGGCAGAGCCAAGCCTGCAGGCTCCCGGGTGTCTTCACCCCGGTGTCTCTCCCCCGCCCCCACTCTCCCTCATCCCTGCTCCATCATTTCGGGTTGACTTGCTTCTTGTGTTTACTCCTGCTCCAGGATCCCGGATACCTGCCACTCACCCTGGGCGGCCCATCCTGCACGCACTGGCTGCCGGCAGGGTTTCTGTGAAGCTCCTGTACTCGCCCCAACGTTGTCCTGCTTGGAAACCCCAGCGACTCCCACTGAGGGCCGGGAGAGTCAGCTAAGCTCTGGAAAGCCCCTCGGTCCATCCTTCCGGGGGCCCCCAATCGGGGTGCTTCTCACCCAGTCAGTTTTGTCTCCTGCTCCATAACAGCTGGAACTAAATTCCATCCCTGTGACTTTGCTCAGAGAGGCCCTTCCTCTGAGATCAGCCCCACCCCACCCCACCCCTCTCCTCCCGGCCTCCTCCGACAATGAGCCTTCCCACGCTCCTCCAGCCTGCATCGCACACGCACACGCTGTCCACTGCGAGCTGGCCTGTCCTGGCGCAGGGCTGCACACGGGCTGGGGCGACTCTCCTCTTACCAAACAGGTGAGGCGTGTCACCAGAGGCAAGGACCACGCCACGTCAGGGCCACCCAGGCCCGGCCCCGCAGCTGACCCGCGCGGTGACCTTGCACAAGGGCCTCGGCCCCTCCCAGCCAACGTCAGAAAGGGAAACACTGAACCCTAGTCGGAAGAGGTACCGTGAGACATGAAATGGCACCAGACAGAAAGACCCTCCTGCCAGGCGTTCCGAGTTTGGAAGACGGCGGGAATGTCAACCACCGAGCACGCTGCCCACGGTGAGAGCGTCCCGGAGTGTGAGTCGATCCCCCTCCCCCATTCCCCAGCACACAGGCCCAGCACAGGTGTTAACAGCAGTCAGCACTGGGAGCCCCTGTGCCCCAGGCTCTGTGCGAAGGCTCATCCAGAGCACTTCCAGCCCCCCTCCTCTCCTTCAGTGACCCTAACGCCAGTCCCCCTCCTGCCTCCTGAGCGCCGGCTTCGCTGCCCGTGTGGCGCACCCTGGGTGGCTGTGTGTGCCTTGACCCAGCAGACCTCCTGCTTCCCGACCTGGGGCACCTCCTCACACGCATGTGGACAATGGCCTTTTCCTTGGGGACAGCCTGTGGCCCCAACTCCCACAAAAAGTGGCTCCTCATCCACAGTGGGAAAGGAGGCTGACCTCCATGTCAAGTTTAAGCCCCTCTTGCTGAGGAGGAGGTGCAGGGAAGGGATCGAACTTGAAACCCTCAGGGACAGGGAAGTTCGTACGCCTCCTGTTAATAGAGCTTAAAATACATGAAGGAGCCAGGCCAGTGTGTGCTCAGTGGTTGAGTGTCAGCCTATGAACCAGGAGGTCACGGCTCAATTCCCAGTCAGGGCACATGCCCAGGGTACAGACTCGATCCTCAGTAGGGGGCATGCAGGAGGCAGTCGATCAATGAGTCTCCTCGTTGATGTTTCTTTCTCTCTCTCTCTCTCTCTCTCTCTCTCTCTCCCTCTCCCTTACTCTCTGAAATCAATTTAAAAAAAAATACATGAAGTGAAAACTGATAGAACTGAAAGGAGAAATAGACAAATGTACAGTTAGTCACAGATTTGAATACTCTCAATAGTTGCTAGAACAAGTAGGACAAAAATCACTGAGAACGTGGACTTGAACAAACCTATCATCTAAGTTGACCCAACTGATATTTCAAAAATACTCCATCCAACAAGAGCAACATGCACATTTTTTTCAAATGTACATGGACTATTTACCAAAATAGATCATATTCTGGGTCATAAAATAAGCCTCAATAATCTTAAAAGGCTTCATAGCATACAAATTGTGTTCTCTGGTTACAATGAAATGAAATTAGAAATTAGTAACAGAAAGATATTTAGAAAGTAAATATTGCTCTTCTAAACAACCAAAGGTCAAAGAAGATACCAAAATGGAAATTAGCAAGTATTTGGAGGTAACCGAAAAAGTAAAACACAACTTACCAACATTTGCGAGATGTAGCCAAAGCAGTGCTCAGAGGAAAATTTATAGCAGTAAAATGCCCATTTTAGAAAAAAAGACGGGTCTCAAATCAATGGTCTCAGCTTCTACTGAGCCTTTGCCATGCCATTCAAGATGTGTCCCACACGTGCTCCATTTGTTGATTAGTCTTGATTAGCCTGGGACTTGGGTGCTGGTCTATTTATTACATTAGTTCTCAAAGATAGACTACCTAGGATGAGATCCCCCCCGCTAACAGGTCAGGAGTAGGGAAGAGGGATAAATCCAGGAGTTCATAAACAGCTTTGAGGTCACTTAACCAAGTTCCTCCCTCTCCAGGATATCCCCAGTACTTTCCAGTTCCCCGGCTTCCCTGTTCAGTCCTCTGGCCAGAAAGATGGGACTTCAATTCATCTACTCTGCCTCACTCACCCCACAGCGGCACCCACATCCAGGCCAGCGGCAGAAGGACCGAGAGAGAAGAAAGTAACGAGGCCGACCACACAGGGGACCACAGCCCCCGCGACGGGCAGAAAAGATCCCACCTCCTCAGTGTGGGCTCCTGCAGGGTCTCGTCGCTGGCGCTTCCACTGATTTCTTGGGGCTTGGGGAGGGGGTGTGAGAGAATGGAAGAACCCAGGAAATGTGCACATTTGTCCTGAGGGTTTCGAGTTCGATCCCTTACCCCAGGAGCTGGAGGGAGAGGCCTTCTTCTAGGGTGCTCTGTGCCACCGTGCTCACTTTCGGGGTTCCCGATGCACTTAAAGGGAGGTGAACTCGTTTTTCCGTGGTGCTTCAAATTCTGGCGTCCTTCCTTTCTCCTCTGCCCAGCGTCCTCCTGCCCCGGTTTCACGGGTGCGTTCCGTGGGGGAGGCAGAAGCCGGCTCTGCCGTGCTGGAAGCCGGCCACCGATAGATGTTCGCCCAAGTGCCCAGGCTGTTCACGGGGAAAAGATACTCTTTCAGCACATGAGGCTGCAACAACTGGGCAGCCTGGTGCAGGAAGATGAACCCCGACATTTCCCTCCACGCGCACGCGGAGACCGGGGTGAAGTAGGTGGTGAATCTAAACGCAGAGCTGGAGCTGTGAAACTTCCAGGGAGCGCGCAGGAGAAGGCCGCGTGATCCAGGACCTGGCAAAGGGCTCTTCCGTGGGACGCAGAAGCCACAAGCCATAAAAGAAAAACACCAAACGGCATTTCGTCAAATGAAAAATGTTTGCCTTTCAGAAGACAGCCACACGGATGAACGGGCAGCCCACAAACTGGGCAAAGCTTCTTGCTGAACATTTATCCATAAAAGGACTCGCTTCTAGAATAGAGAAAGAATTCTCACAGCTCACGGGTCAGAACTCCAACCAACGAACTCGAAGAGTCACTTCCTCCAACGTATGCAGATGGACAACATTCACGTGAGAAGATGCCCGATGGCCAGGGAAGTGCCAAGGACAGCCCTGAGGAGATCCTGCCCCACGCCCACTGGAACGGCTGGTTTTAAAGAGACAGAGGGTGCCAAGTGCTGGAGAGAGGGCAGAGCAGCCGAGTGGCACACACGGCGGGGAGGGAGGTGAGAGGGCGCCACCGCTTTGGGAGGCAGTTTGGCAGCTTCTCCAAAAGCTACACTCACACCACTATCGGAGCCGCCCATTTGACGACTGGTGTTTGGCCAAGAGAGGTAAAAGCATGTGAACAGACAGAACTACACACAAATGCTAATAGCAGCTTTCGATGATGGTAGTAGCAGCCCACGTGTCCATCAGCAGATGGTTGCATACACAAATGCGGTATAGCTACACAACGGAATACTACTCGGCAGTGAAAAAGGAATGGACTTTTGCTACATGCAACAACCTGGGCGAATCTCAATTGCATTATGCTGAGTGAAAGAAGTCAGTCAAAAAGGCTACATCCGGTGTGATTCCATTTACAGAAAGTTCTAGAAAGTCTGTAGAACAGAAAGCTCAGTGGTTGCCTGGGGAACGGAGCAGGGAGGTATGCCAGGGAAGCAGCAGGAAACTGAGCGGCGATGTTTATGTTAATGACTTCATTATGATGATAGATTCACGGTCAGATACATATGTTAATATTTTATGAAACCGTTACATGGAAAATAGATGCAGTTTATGTGCATGTCAATGCTACATCAATGAAGCTGTTTTTAAAAAAGAAGTAAAGGTTGTAAAGAGAAAACCCTGAGGATGGGGGAAGGGGCCACAAGCCAAGGAATGCAGGCAGCCCCTGGCCACTGGGAAAGGCACGGAAGTGGAGTCTCCCGAGGGCCTCTGGGAGGAACCCGTCTTGGGCTGAGCTCCCAAGAGACTCATTTCAGATTTCTGACCTCCAGAACTGTAAGATAATAAATGTGTGTGGTTTAAGTCACTCGTGTATCATCATTTGTTGCAACAGCCACAGGAAACCAAGAAAAACATTTTCACATTTCTATCCACTTTTAGGCAGTTGTCCTCTGAAAACTTCAGGCAACAAACTGAATTTGGAGATAGAGCGTTTAGGAGGTAACTGAGGTAACGTGAGGTCACGAGGATGGGCCCTAAACTGATGGGGTAGGTGGCTTTATTGGAAGAAGTCTCTCTCTCTCTCTCTCTCTCTCTCTCTCTCTCTCTCTCTCCACCCCCCCACCCCCCTGCCGTATGATGGCACAGCACGCAGGCCTCCAGCTGCAAGCCAGGAGCTGGGTTCTCAGCAGAGTCCAGCTGTGCTGACACTTTGATCTTGGACTTCAGCCTCCAGAATTGTGAGGAGGTAAATGTCTGACGCTTAACGCACCGTCTGTGGCATTTCGTTACGTCAGCCTGAGCTGACTACGGCCATGTGCAGTTTCCTTTGCAATTGCAGTGGGTGCTGTGTGCACTGCCAACATCCTGCCCCGGCCCTCCCCCTGCGCCCCCTCCCCCAGGCCCTCGTCACCTGCTGACAGCAGCCTCACCAAAGTTAGGCCCCCTCCATGGGGGGAAGACCACACTGAATGCCTGGCCTTGACTCGGGACAATTCCGAAGTTCGTCCCACTGGATGGCCGAGGCCTCTGTGGAGACTACATCACAGCTCAGCTTCTCCTCTGCCTGGGGCTGCTCCCCTCATTCCTAGAAAGGTGGTGTTGCCTTGATCACCTCTCAGTCAATTCCCTCCACACAAATCTGAGTTTCAAGGGTCATTTCCTGGGGACCCCACCCACCAGGGCCGCCAGGGAAGCAGATGCCGCGGGAACGGCTCGGACTTGAGCCGAGAGGTGGGTTTGTGCTTTAGCCAAGTGCGCGCTGGAGCTGAGCAGGGCACGCTGGTGATGGCAGGTAAGTGGTCATTTCATTACGGTCTCTTCCTGTTGTGAAGACGTTGGCTCCCACTGCCACGCTGCGCCTGCCAGGACTCGGGTAATGGGCCCACGTGGAGGAGGGTCGCCTTAAACGTGTGTTTCTGGTCTGCACATCCCCTCCAGCCAGCCAGCCCGCTGCCTGCTACATGCCACTGGCCGAGGACAGTCAATGCCACACGGAGCATAGAATGATTCCATGACCCTTGCCCAGGTCTGTGACCCCCAAATCACGACAAGAAAGAAAATGTTTGCTTTAAGCCACTAAGTCTGGCTCATCCGTTACCAGCAGTAGGTGGCTGGAACCTGATTCCCTGGACCTTCAGACGGTCACGCACTCACACACACGAAGTCGCGTTAAGAGATTGGCAAGTGCCACTGCAGAAATGGGGGGAGGGGGTGGTGTTAGAAGGGCAAGGAAAGTGTGTGAGACCCTGTTACATGCCAGGCACATGACAAGCACTTCCCTTCTGTTCCCTGCAGGAGCCTGACATGGGCTGGGTGAGGTGGAATGCCTCTTCCCACTCTACAGAGGGGCACACAGAGGCCTGCAGGGTGGGGTGAGGGGAGGTGTGACTTGCTCAGAGTCACCCCACTAGTGAGCAGTGCCCTAGGATTGTGCCTGCATGTGCATACATGCACACACTCACTCATTCATTCATTCATTCATTCAGCCAGGGTCTCTCCGGTGTCTGCTGTAAGCCAGGCTCCGTGTGAGGGGCCGGGGAGCATGGGTGAAAAGGGAACGGTGGGATCGTGCCGGGCTTGGGAGTGGCTGGGCGGGGGCACAGATTTAAGTCGGCTGGTCCTAGTGGGCAGCTCTGCCAGGGGACATCGGGGCCACATGGAAGGGTGAGGCTCCGGCCAGGCAGTCTGGGGCCCGCACGCTGCAGCCGGCAGAGGACAGCTGCCCCCGGAGCGCCCTGGCCGCCCTGGAGGAGAAGCTCAGGACCCTCCGGCCGGCTGGGTCTGGGGCAGGGCTGGGCAGGCTGCCTGGCACCAGATAATAATGCTCCCTGGCGCCCACACAGGCACACCAGCTTCGCAGGCGTCCCTGGCTCCGAGGTAATTGCTCGGAACACAAAGGGCCGTATAATTTGCATCAAAAGGCCCTTCTCAGGGAAGTCCTCGAGGAGGCCCTTCCCCCTGCCCTGGGGCCAGCTCTGCCTCTGGAGTCAGCCCCGGTGGCTTTGCACTTGTGGGCCTGTGTTGCTGGTACCTCTCCGGGCCTCAGTTTCTTTGCCTGTAAAATGGGGCATTGTAGGCGAGGATGGAGTCAGGAAGTCAGCATGAGAGTAATTCCACAAACATGTTCGGATCCTAAGTTCTAGCTACACTGAACAACACACTGTCCTTTGAACTCACCCTGCATATCCAGCCATCATCCAGCCATCATCCAGCGAGCGCTTCCTGTGTGTCCATTCCGTGCGAGCCCTGGGGCCTGGGGTGGCGGATGCCACCAGGATGGAGTCACTGGCTTCTAAGAGCTGACTGTCGGGAGGAGACAAGCAAGGCAACAGGGAAGGATGAGCAGAGCGCTACAGCTCTGCAGGGGAGGGCGGTTGGGGGCTGGGCTTTGAAGCTTGAATAGGAGTCTGCCCCTGCAGAAGTGTGGGCGGACATGCAAGCAGAGGAAATGGCATGTGCAGAGACCCGGCAGGTCCCAGTGTGTTGGGTGGCAGGCAGATGGGGTGGCCCAGTGGGCGGGAGGGTGCATGGCTGGGGAGGCTGGGGAGGCTGGGGAGGCTGGGGAGGCAGCGTCTGGAATAAAGGGGCCTCTGCAGGCGGGTAGGAGAGTCCGTGCTCTGTCCCTGGGTGACTGGGAGGCACAGAGGGTTTTCAGCAGGGAGACACAGTGAGCTGTACTGGGGTGAAAGGGTCCCGAGTCACAGTGTGGAGGGGAAGGGGTGAAAGGGTCCCGAGTCACAGCGTGGAGGGGAAGGGGTGAAAGGGTCCCGAGTCGCAGTGTGGAGGGGAAGGGGTGAAAGGGTCCCGAGTCACAGTGTGGAGGGGAAGGGGTGAAAGGGTCCCGAGTCACAGCGTGGAGGGGAAGGGGTGAAAGGGTCCCGAGTCACAGTGTGGAGGCGAAGGGGTGAAAGGGTCCCAAGTCACAGCATGGAGGGGAAGGGGTGAAAGGGTCCCGAGTCACAGTGTGGAGGGGAAGGGGTGAAAGGGTCCCGAGTCACAGTGTGGAGGGGAAGTGATGAAAGGCGGGACAGCTGGATCTAGGGGAGGCGGATGCAATTGTTTAGATAAGATGTCAGCCATCCACTCTGCAAATACTCACTGGGCAGCAACTATAAGCCCCACACTGGGTAGGCACTGGAGGCACACAGACAGCACTGACACGCTGGCAGGAGAATTCTCCATCAACATAACCTATAAGGAAGTGCGGGGTGCCAACAAGGGCCACGGAGAAAACCGCGCAGAGGTAGGTGGGTTCAACATCTCTGCTCACCTCTTCCTGCTTCCCCAACTGCAGGGGCTGGGAAGTGAAAAACTACATTTCCCAGACTTCCTTGCAGCTAGAGTGCTGAGCCCAGTTAGGTTCCACCATCCTATCTAATAAAGAGGGAATATGCTAATTGACCCTCACACCATCACAACGATGGCAGCACCCACAGCCAATAAGGAGGGAATATGCTAATTGCTGCCCCGCCCTCAAAGATGGCAGCACCCACAGCCAACAAGAAGGGAATATGCTAATTGACTGCCAAGCCCTCAATGATGGCAGCGCCCAGTTCCCTCAGCCCCCCAGCCCCCCAGAGCCAGCTGAGGCTCAGGTAACCAGGGCCAGCAGAGGCTTGCGCTGCCGGCAGTGGCAGCAGCAGAGGTGTGATGGGGCATCGCCTTCCCCTGATTGCTGGGTCGCCTCCCTCCTCTGAGGGCTCCCAGACTATGAGAGGGGCAGGCCGGGCTGAGGGACCCCCCTCCAGTGCATGAATTTTCACGCACCGGGCCTCTAGCGTAAATATAGTGGTTGAAGCAGGAGAAAGCAAAAGTGTGTGTGGGGGCACTTTCTACTGCTCTGGGCTACTTTTTGGCAGGGGCAGGCCGGAGGGGGGCAGGGGGTGGGGGTTTCTGCAGCGAGCAGTGTTACAGTGAGTCTGGCCAGGGTCAAAGGGCAGGGACAGTGTCTCCCCTGTGTGCCAGTGTCCAGCACTGGGCCTAGTGCACACCAGGGTCTCCAGCCAATGGTGAGCTGTGGGCCTGCAGGGCCTGTATCGGAGTTATCTAGGGCCCTGTGGACCGGCCTGGAGAGTCCCACCCTATCCTGTGGCCCAGGCCAAAGTGACAGGTCTGTTATCCCAGAGTCCTGGACACTGTGGGAAAGCTGAGGCCCGGATGAGTGCCTGGGGCAGGCCAAGGGAGATCCACACCACCTTGTCCACGCTCCACGCTTTCCTGTGCCTGGGGGGTTCAGGTGTGTACCCCACTGGGGAAGGGCCGGCACTGGCATGGGCAAACAGTGGGTGGTGGCTGGTGGGAAGTTGTGAGCTCATCGCCCTGGGAGCCAGACCGCCTTGCTTCACATCCCAGCTCCCCCACTTTCCCGCTTCAGGGCCTATGTGAGTTTCTTCAACGTCTGTGCCTCAGTTTTCTCATCTCTGAAACTGGGACAGCTACTCTCAGTGTTCATCACAGGGCCGCTCCCTGGGTACCACACCTTCATGCGCATGAGAGAGGGTTAGGGAAACAGGAGCCACAGCACCGCAGATACAACGGGGGCTCAGGCCGGTGGCCCTTCAGACAAAGGCTGGAGAGGGACTCCGGGAGAGTCTCGGCCACCCACACCCCGTGGTGGGAATGAACCACTCCCGCCACCTGCCGCAGGCTCACTGGGGAATGAGCGGGCCGCTTCTCTGTGCCCACGGCTCCACAGCCACACTCTTCTGCTGTGAAGTGCTCGTGTTTGTGGGGGCTGCACTGGGGGAGGCCGCCCAGGCCAGGCTGACCCACTTACCAGGTGAGGGAGGAGAGGAAGGCAGCGGCCTTGGGCGGACACAGCCTTGTCCCCAGATCCTGCGCCTCAGCTGTGAGCAGACAGAGCTTTGTAGGTGAGCAAACCTGGGGGCAACCCCAGGAGAGAGCTGGTGCCTGGGCCACCTGGGATCCACCCATGTTTCCCAAAAAAACACGCCGCGCACTGTGCAATTCCTCGCTTCAACCCGATCTCCCCGTGGAACATAAGCAACAGCTTAGCATGTCTCAGAGCCAGTGGTTTCCAGAATCTCACGCAGGTCAAACACGAAAATGCCAAGTACTCGGCTTACCCTCTCTGTTCTGACAGAACCTCGCACCTTGCCAGGTGCTTCGCCAAGGATCCTGCCACACTCTTCGGAGGCCGGTTGTTTTACTGCGAATTACAGATGAGGGAACTGAGGCACGGGTGGAGGGGGGAGGGGCAGCGAGATGGCCAGGACAGGCCCCGGGCTGTGTGGGCTGGCAAGTTGTCTGGATGACAGAGGGAGGCTTTGGTCACAGGACGAGGGCCCGTGGTGCCCTTGCCAATGTATTAGGCAACACTGGGAGAGCATTGAGCCTCCAGGCAGCAAGAAACCAGAGCGTGCTGACCCAACAGGGTTGGATTGGTGCCCCTCATCTGCACCTGTCAGTGCTGGTACAGATCAGGTGCCAACAGGAAAGAGATGGTCCTGTCCAGTAAGGGGCTTTGAGGAGCTTTAACAGGAAGGCTATTTACGGGGTGGGCAGTGCGCACACAAGGGCCTGTCGGCAGCTCAGCCTGGCTCCAGCCCCATAGTGGGGTACCGCCGGTGGTCTTGATCCAGTATCTAGAAGGGTTCAGCAATCTGGAGAAGGGGCTGTGCATAAATTAAATAAGAGTCCAGAGACGAAACATAACTTTGAAATGTATTTGTGGGGGGGGGGGGAGGGGAGGGCAGAGGAGCTTGGCTGAAGAAACCAAGTTCTTCTTGTCTTAGGACCCCTTGCTTTTTATTAACACAATTTGTCCTACGGCAAGGTGGAGATATACACATCAAGGGTAGGGTTAGGTACAGAATCCATTGTCAGATTGGGGAATTACCTCTGGCTGTTCAGGTGTTTGGCCAACAGGAGGCAATAACATGTAGATTAAGATGCCCTGAGCTGTCTGGCAGCAAGCAATCATCCTTTTCAGGTTGGGGGAAATGCCTTTAGCCATTCCCAACAGGCGTTAACATATGTGACTCAGCCCTTGTTGAGTCCCCAAGTTCCATCAACGTTTTGATGAAACTCTTGCAATTATGACATGCTGGAACTGGCTCCCGGCAGTGGGGTGGGGGGGAAGGGAGCTCCAGGGACCAGGAGGTTAATGCATTCCAGAAGAGAGAGAAGGGGGCCTATGAACTCCATGGGTAGACTGACCAGGGACTGTATAGCTGGGGAGTCACGGGCTGGTGGATGGCTGGTCTCAGGCAAAGAGGTGCTGAACACGTAAAGGGCTTGTCAAAATTCAGGTCTCCATAAATGGCGCCTCAAAGGAAGGCCTCTCCCCTAGGGGGGCCCAGCAGACAGAGGGACCTGGGGTCTGTGGCCAGCATGGCCGGATGTTCACGGAACTATGGACCGTGGGGCTGGAGGCCCCTGGTCTGACCCTGCCTCCTGCAGAGCTGTCAGCCCCAGTCTCACCTGGGCTGCACCACTTGCCAGCTGTGTGGCTGTGGGCCTGTTACTCAGCCTCTTTGAACTCCAGGCTCCTAATCCATAGCAATGGACGCGGTGCCTGTGGTTGGTGATCTAGAGCGGAAGTGAGATCTTCTTAAAGTGTGCTCACAAATCAACCTCTGAGAAAGAAGCGTCGCGATGGGATATTCTAGGGTGATGCAGTGGGGGAGCTCAGCCAGGCACGGGCACCACAGAATGCTGTCATTCTGTCCCCTCCTCCAGGAAGTCCTCCCTGACTGATGCTGCCCTCCAGCTGGTTAGGCCTCTCCTTTGGACTCCCACATCCTTCCTCACCCCATTCTCCTACCAGCACTGATCAGTCCACCTCTTCGGGGTCCCTTCGTCTGCCTTCCCTCAAGACTGTGAGCTCCTTGAGGGCAGGGCTTCTCTGTCCCCCACCCCCCCTCCCCCCTGGTAGCCCCAGGTCTGGCCCATTTCCGGGCACATAGCTGCTGAATGAACAAATGAATGAGTGAATCTGATCCTCTGGCAATGCCAAGCGGCAGATGGGATAGGCAGTATTATCCCATCATATAGAAAGGGAAGCGAAGGCTGTGAGGATTGAAGCGAGTCACCCAAGGACGCATCGAGGCCAGCGGGGACTTGACTTTGGGGGAGAACATTTCAAGGACGTTTGTGGGCGATAAATCCGGGCGCCGTCTCGTTTCTAAGTGACGGCTGAGAGCGCTGCTCCATGACCCTGGAGAACTCCTCTGGCCTGAGAAAAGCGAGAGGCGGCCCAGGGCCCTGGAATGGGCCAGGGGAGCGAGAAAGGGCTGTTTCTCAGAGAAGAATGGTTCACAAATCCCTGTTCACCTTATTTAAGGCTCCAAATTTTCCGAGAGGCCTAATTGAACATTCCTCCCTGGAACCCTCTCGGTGGAACAATTAACCAGCCTCTTCCAGCCAGTGGCTCCCGGGCCGGCCCCAGATTTATGTCTCGTGGGGAGGCAGCCTATTAGCTGCGGCCATAAATCTCGGGCCCTGGCTGGCAAGGTGGATTTTAATAAAATCATAGGGGACGGAGCCAGGCTGGGGCGGCAGATTTCCGGGGGGAGAGCCAACATTTGCCCGTAATTAATCGAGACGCCTTTGAGCTCCGGGGAAATGCCCAGGATTTTAATGAAAATTCAGGAGCTGGAAGCAGTGACCAGTGGCAACCAGTCTCCCTGCTGGGCTGGGCATGCAAGGAGCTGGCTGATGTTCAGTGGACACTGATAAAGTCATTCTGGGTGTTTAACTGTGGGGATACTTTCATACCAGCGGGTAGATCGTTTCCTCACGACCCTAAGGGCCTCTGACTTCCCAGGCACCCGTGTCCAGGAACCCCTGACCTCCCCGTGACGCAGAAGCAAGGGAGTCAATGCCTGGCCTGTCGAGGGGCTTCCGGATTGTGGTGCAGGACCTCGCTCCTCCTGATCAGTGCTCATGGCTTGCTCTGAACTTGGCTGATCTGTTAGCCAGACCTCCACATGCTGGAGTGCCCCAGAGGCCAGCCTAGACCCTGTCTCCCCCTCCCCTTCTCTCTCCTCCCCTCTCCTCCCCTCCCTCCCCTCCCTTCCCTTCCCCTCCTCTTCTCTCCTCTCCTCCTTGTAGTCTCATGCACTCTCTCCAGTCTACACCCCTCTCTCGAGGTCCAGACGCCTATACGCAACTGCTCCCTGATCCATCCTGTTGGCATCTCTCCAACACGTCCAAATCTGACAGCCTCCCCCCACCCCTCTCCCTGCCTCTCCATCCTCATCTTAAAAGACTACCTTCCATACACTAGCACAGTCCGGAAGCTCAGCAGTGGCCTTGACCCCTCCCTCAATTGGTTTTCTCATCCCTCTAAGCCTCATGTCTCCATCTTCACCAGTCCCGCCTGGGCCATGTCTGCTGCCTCGGTCAGCTCAGGCTGCAGGCTGGGAGGCTTAAACAATGACACATATTTCTCATGGTCCTGGAGGCTGGGAAACAAAAGATCAAGGTGACCGTCCACTTGGCTCCTGATGTGGGCCCTTCCTGGCTTGCAGATGGCCACCTTCTCATGGTTGGAGAGAGAGAGATCTCAGGCGTTTCTTCTGATAATAACGCTGATCCCATCACGGGGCCCCACCCTCCTGCCCTCCTCCAAACCTAGCCACCTCCCAAAGGCCCTGTCTCCTAACTCCATCACATTGGTGCTCAGGGCTTCAGCGCCTGAATTTGGAGGGACACACGCATTCAACCCATAGCCCCGCCGTCGACCCCCACTTCATCATCTTGCCTGCCCCTCTCCTCCACACAGCAGCCCAAGAGGGCTTTTTAAAACGCAAACCAGGTCATGTCACTCCTCTGTCGGGGACTGTGAAGGGTCTGGGATTGTCACCCACTTGCAAGTGAGCCAGTCGGCCTGCCGAAGTTTCGGGACTGCTGCCCTTGGATCAGAGACAGAGAGCAGCAATATTACCGACAGCAACAGCCATCGCCAGGGCATCATCCTTTTCTTGAGTTCCCCCCCACCGCCCCCTGTCCAGGTTCCCACAGAGTGATTCACCAGAGCCAAGGAATTTCTGCACAGATAGTGGGCTGCATTGCAGGAAAGGAACCCCAAGTTTAGGGAACCTGAATCTTTTATAACGAGCAGCAAGCAAACATGCCCAACTTTTGTCCCAGAGGGAGATGTTGGTCTGCATTGCACTGGACAGCACACATGCCTGCCCTCTGCATGGGAGGCACACACTGTCTGGGTCCCAAGACTGTGCACTCTGCAAACGTCTTTGAATAGGTAATGGAGCAAAGGTCCTCAGAGCTTTCTGATGGTCAGACACGCAGAAGACTCTGTGCTAGGTTATCTATTGCTGTGTAGCAATATCACTACAAACTCAGTGGCTTAGAACAACATATATTTATTACCTCACTAGAGGCCCAGTGCACAAAATTTGTGCACAGGTAGGGTCCCTAGGCCTGGCCAGCGATCAGGGCCGATCTGTGGGTCCACTGGCAGGGCGATCAGGGTGCCCCCGCAGGCATCCACCCTGGCTGGCCTGGGGCCTGCAAATCTGGGGGCAGCTACTATGTTGAGCATCTGCCCCCTGATGGTCAGTGCACGTCATAGCAACTGGCCGTTCTGCTGTTGGGTCAATTTGCATATTAGGCTTTTATTATATAGGATGATCACAGACTTCTGAGTCTGGAAATGAGTTCACTGGGTCGTCGGCTGGGCTGGGTTCTCAGGTGGAAGCCTGGCCAGGAAAGGGTTCACTTACAAGCGCCCCCACTTATTGGCCGGATCTTGTTCCTTGTGGTATCAGGATGGCCTGCTAGGTCTCACTGACTGCAGGCCGGATGCTGCCGCTGGCTCTCGAAGTCAGGTGCGGACCTCACCCACACCCCGGCTTACCCAGAATGGATGCACAGCTCATCCAAGCCAGCAGGGGGGCGGGCCGCTGAGCAAGCGGGTGTTCCCGTGGGATGCCACCTGCACACGATCACACACATCCGTCAGCTCTGCTGTGTCCTATGGGTCAGGAGCAGGTCACACGCTACTCCCTCACCGGGAGGAGACTCCACAGGAGCGGGACTGTTGCGGGGGGCGGAGAGGGGCAGTCCTGGGGACCATCCTAAGAGCTACTGCCATCGCTCCAACATACCCGCTTAAAACCCAGTGGCTTGAGAGGGTGGATTTTATGTCATATGAATTCTATCCCAATTTTTAAAAAAACAATGGTTTCCTGGGGTTAAGCCCAAGCTCCCTGCCCAGGCTCCTCGGGCTCCACAGGCCCAGCTGCCTGTTTGAGGAATGTGCTGGAAAGTGTAATCACACGAGACATTACGACAGGGCTTAGCAGGGCAAACGGCACAGGGTGGGTGTGCGGGTGGCATGAGTCTCCCAGTGCCCTCTGTGGTGCCCGGTCGCTAAGCACACCACTCCTCCCTGGTCCTCCTCCACCCCACCCACGCCCCTCAGCCTCGGCCCTCCATGATGACCCGTGGCTCTGCAGCCGCCACCCCACCTGCTGGCCGATTTCTTTAAAGGAACAGCCACGTTGAGGAGGTCCCGGCCTTTCCACATGGGGACCACCGCCTGCACTGCCCTCTGCACCCTCCAACCAGTGCAGACATCCACTCTCAGGTCTCACCTCCACTGGGAACGGGCATGGCCACCCCACAGGTGATCGGTCCCCCCACAGGGGCTTCTGGTCCCCCCATCAGGTGATCAGTCCCCCCACAGGTGCATCTGGGCATCTGGTCCCCCCCCACCCACAAGGGCATCTGGTCCCCCACAGGGACATCTGGTCCCCCACAGGTGACTCCATCGCCCCTGCAGGTGATTCTAACCATTCCCTCATTTGCTCCCCGCGGACCTGTGCCTCCACTTGCCTGTCTGTCTGTCTGTCTGGCCCATGTCTGCTTGATGTCTGTCTCTGAGACTCTGCACAACCTGAGCACACGCAGGGGCCTTGAGGGGAGGGGCTTTCAGAGATCCGAGGGACGGAGCAATGAGCCCCAGGAGCGGGTGCTCCTTCCACACAGCCCTGAGCCAAACAGTCTCACTCAAAAGTCGTGAGGCCTCCCCTGCTCCCCGAGGCCCAGTGAGCCCGTCCCTCCAAACCTGGGGAACCCCCGCCCGGTCCGCAGCCGAGAGCCAAGCCGCCCGCCTGCCTGGGACGCAGCGTAATTATATCTGCGTAACTGCTTTGCAGCACAGGATTCATAATTACTAAATGTGCGATAACTACTCCTTAAATGCCCGTGCTCTTTAGAAAACCTAATTTATAATTTAAAAGGCTGACACTCCCCAGCGCGTTCTTCTATCTTGTCAGGAGTAATGGAAGAGGAAGTTACTGAAAACCTTTATTTTTCATTAGCCTTAAATTCAACGACAATTAATGTGCCCCATTTGATTATAAACTGCACAAATTAAACAATAAAGAGCTGTCTAATGAGAAATTAATTATGAGGAAGGGCAGGGGAGCCGGGCGGGACGGCGGCAATAACTTACGGGCCGTGGTGGCGCGTGTCAGGCTGTAAAGGAGATGGAGGGCCCTCGCCTCCATGTGTGGCTTTGCTGATAGGACCCATCACAGATCAGTTGATCCAGAAACCATAACAGGCTAGTAATTGAAACTGCCAAAATCAATAGTGCTGACAGCCTTAATTAAATTAAATATGGCCGCGAGGGGCTCCCGGCGCCCGGCCGAGGCGGGCCCTTGACCCTCCGCTGAGCGCGCCTGAAGGGGTGCCGCGGTGGCGTGATGGATCGGACCCAGGGGACAGTTGGGGACAGGGCTTCTGCAGGAAGAGGCTCTCAGAGGCACGGGGCCGCTGCCCCCTCTGCCCCCCTCTGGCCCCTGCAGCACCAGCCCTGTTCTTTCAGCAACGGGAGCTCTGTGTCCCGTGGCATCTAACTTGGGGTGCAGAGAACCCCAAGTTAGCAAAGGTGGGAGCAGGAGAGGAAGGCGAAGAGTGCTGGGACGCTCCTCTGACAAAGGCCGCGTTGGCCGTCCCTTTCCTGAGAGCGTCTCCCTGGCTCCTCACTGCAGCCCGGTGGGAGAAGCTGGTCAAACAGGCCAGGTTCGTGTCCCAGGCCAGCCACTAGGACTGGAGAGCCCTTGAGCAAGTGACTTAACCCTGCCCAGCCTCAGTTTCCTCTTCTATAAGATGGGTGCTGGTGCTCAGAGCGCCGTAAGAGATGGATGGGTCAAATGCACAACACAGATCCAGGGCCCAGGACGAGCCCATGAGCATGCGGCTGCTGCCACCCCGGCCAGAGATTGCCACCTGCTTGGCACCAGAGAGCAGAAGCCCAGGGAGGTGGCACAGGCATCCGGGCACACAGCCTCGGGAGCAGAATCTCTGACCCGGAGCCTGGTGCCCCCCGGGGGCAGGGTCCCGCAAGGGCTTGTTTTAAACACACAGAATCCTGACCTGTGAGAACAGCAGGGGGGTTGTCAGCTCCATTTTGCAGATGAGAAAACAGAGGTTCAGAGTGTTGGGGAACGTGCCCAAGGTCACAGAGTTCATGGGGAGCCAGAGCGAGAGCCAGAACCTTGCCAGGTAGAATGAAGCCCGGAGACTGAATCCAAGGATGGAGGGAGGAGCCCAAACCCCGGGCGGGGGGCCCCTGGCGACCACCAGGCTCTGCTGAGCTCCTGGAATCTGGAACCTTCCCTCAGAGCCCTGATAAAGGCCAAGAAGAAGAAATGTAAACCAACGGCAGCAACGTGCTGATGTTCTGGCTGCTGTAATAATTCTTTTTTCCAAAACGCACCATCAAGTTTGTGATAACAAAATGCCATGGAGAGACCAAGGACACGCATCCCCGTCGCCTGCTGGGAACCGGAGTTCGTACGCTGGCTCCTCAGCGGCCTGGCGGCAGGCCCCAGAGCACCAGGGAGTGGTCTCGGGTGGGCTCCTATCCTGACTCCAGCCCGTGCCAGCTGTGTGGCCTCGGGTGTGCGTCTCACCCTCTCTGCTTTCCTTCCCCCACCTGCCCGTGGGGACAGCGATCCCTGCCTTCCACTCAGAACGGACATGTCGCTGAAGCAGCGGTGCCCAAGACAGGGCTCCCGCCTGCTGCAGGTGGCACCGCCCGTGCCCACCACCAGCCACCGGTAGCCCATCTGCCTTAGCTGTGGTCGACTGAAGGGACAAACATACCCGATCACTTTCTGAAATACTGCTCTTTCCTTCCCCCCGCCCCCCCCCAAAAAAAATCAATGACTACAACAAAAAATTCTGGCCTCATAAACATTGGTGTTCACCGTAGGAAGCTGAACAAATAAATATCCTCGCGGGGTACTCGCTGTCGGCTGGCTCGAGCTGACTTCTTAAACGCCGTGACACCGGCGGCTCGGGTAACCCAATGTTGATGTCAGCGCTAACAAACTGTCCCTTCATTACAGCCCCGCCGGAGATCAGAGGCCCAGATTATTGAAGGAGACGCCTTTGAGATGCCCAAGCGGTTGCTGTGACAACACCGAGAGGCGGCGGCCGGGAGGGAGACAGCTGGACGGGGACAGGCTCCAGGCTGCAGGCCAGAGCCCGCCGTCCACCGCAGGCTGCTCACAGAGGGCTCTCTGCGCCGGGCACCTCGGCTGGCCGCCCCGCCACGCCCCAACCCAGAAGCCTGGAGAAGGCGGGATCGGGAGAGCAGCTGGGATGCCAGCGGGCCGTGCAGTTCAATGACAGTTTTCTTAAAGCTGGTGAGAGAGCAATGTGGGAGAGTGTCCCAACAACGATGGCCATGGCTGGCACAGGGCTCCAAGAAGTGGGCTTTGCCCTGCCGGCGTGGCTCAATGGTTGAGCGTCGACCTATGAACCAGGAAGTTACAGTTTGATTTCTGGTCAGGGCTCATGCCCCGGTTGCAGACTGGATCCCCAGTGTGGGGTGTGCAGGGGGTAGCTGATCAATAATTCTCTCTCATCACCGATGTTTCTATCTCTCTGTCACTCTCCCTTCCTCTCCGAAATCAATACAATATATCAAACAAGAACGTGGGCTTTGCATCGCAGCCACCTGTGTGGAATCCCAGCCCAGCTTTTTGACCTTGAACAAAATCACTCAACCTCTGAGTCTCAGGCCTGTTTCCACCCCATAGGTTTGCTGTGAAGGTCATGGCCCTCCCGTCCTAGGTGCCACGCAGAGGTCAAGCATGTGGGCTCCGGGGCCACACCGTCCGGCTTAGACCCCCGCTCTGCTGCTCTCTGGCCACGTGACCTTGGGCATGCATTCTCCTGAGCAGTTTCCTCCTCTGAAAAAAAACAGAGGAAACCACACCCAACTTAAATGAGTCTATGAATAGCACGGATAGGGTTGATAATAGTCATTATCACTCAATATCGGAACCATCAGATGAGGGGGGGCCTGGTGTCCACAATCTACACCCGAGAGGAAGCTGAGGCCCCCGAAGAGTGGGTTCCCCCCACCCCCCACCCCTCACCCCCTACCGAGGGCTCGTGGAGACGCCTCCTCGATGGAGTTTACATCCCAGCGTGTCTGCTGCAGAGCTGGGCCGTCCACCGTGAGCCATGGAGGCTGCTGCGGGAGGAATAACACATCACACGCACATGCACACACACAGCAACATGTATCAGGACTGCCGATGAGATGCTGGGGATGAGCTGCTGGGAGAAAATTACAATGAGGGGGAATCACACAAACCCCTCACTGAGTCAGCGCCCCGCACCGGGGTCCTGCCTTCCTGGCTTGGGCTCCCGCCTGCACCCAGGGCTCAGGGGGTGGAGGAGGTGCCATTTGCTCCCCTCGCCTGGAGCTGCGTGGAGTGTGGGAAGGAAATGCAGAAGACAGATGAATTTTTTAAAAATATTTTTTTATTGATTTCAGAGAGGAAGGGAGAGGGAGAGAGAGAGATAGAAGCATCAATGATGAGAGAGAATCACTGATAGGCTGCCTCCTGCACGCCCCACACTAGGGATTGAGCCTGCAACCCGGGCATGTGCCCTGACCGGGAATCGAACTGTGACCTCCTGGTTCACAGGTTGATGCTCAACCACTGGGCCACGCCTGCCAGGCGAGGACAGATTAATTTGACCAGGTGGAGGGTTCCTCACTGAGCTTGGCTTACAGAATTCATCAGATAATCCCTCCGCTAACTAATTCATTCATTCATTCATTCATTCATTCATTCATTCAGCTCACTGTCACCAGTTCCTCCTCTGTGGGGCATGTGCCAGCGATGGGGCCGCCGGTAAATAAAACCTGGTTCCTTCCCCTGAGCAAGATGAGCCACCAGGTGTGAGACAAAGGTGATATTCAAACTGCAGCGAGCGATCGCCTTGCCCCATCAGCTGGCCACTGTCCCGAGCAGAACAGAACACAGCAGTGTCGGCGGGGGCGTGGGGAACCGGAGCCTGACGGCACGGCGGGCGGGGCTGCCGGTGATGCAGCCGTGGAAACAGTGCGGGGGGGGGGGGGCCTCAGAGAGCTGAACACAGAGTTACCACCTGACCCAGCCGCTCCATGTCTGTTGTTCACCAAGGAAGGGCAAGTCAGGACCCGCAGACACCTGTGGGCTCAGGCTCACAGCGTAGGCACAGCCGCCAAACGGCGGCAACCGCCCCGCATCCATCAGCAGATGAAGGAGAAGCAGACGGGGCCCCTCCGCACAGCGGACTGTTCGCCTGAAGAGGAAGGAGACGCAGACACAGGCTACCACGTGGGTGACCCGTGAAGACATGATGCGGAAGGACATCAGCATAAATGTGTCCCCAAAAGGCAAATACTGCGTGGCTCCACCTGTACGAGGTCCCTGAGGAGCCACCTTCATAAAGACAGAAAGTAGCACGGAAGGTGCGGGGCTGGGGGCGGGGATGGGCGTGAGTGTTTCACGGCACAGAGTCTGCGTTTGGGAAGATGGAAAGTCCCAGGGATGGTGGTGGTGGCACAACAACGTGAATTTGCTTACGCCACTGACCCGGACACTTAACAACGGCAACTGTTCTGTGTATTTTACCGCAATTCAGACAAGAAGTCTGGACAGGAAAAGAAAGATGCAGTGAACGGAAGGACTCACTGTGACTATGCAGGGCTAGACAGAGACCGATGAATCACCAATCAGAATTATAAGTGCCCGCGGTGTGCCACACGGGAGGGCGGGCGCCCTGAGTGGGTGGGCATGCACCTGGACAGGGAGGGGGCGCAGTCAGAGCTGCGATGCTCAGGGTGGTGGCTCCCGCACCCCCGGGATCTTGTTAGACTGTTGTTTCCGGTTCAGCACGGCTGGACTCTGCGTCTCTAACCAGCTCCCAGGGGCTGCTGAAAGGCCACGCCCCACGGAGCACGGGGCACACTATGGGGGGCTCAGAGACACCCCTGTGCAGCGACTCATCTCCTGAGAGGGGCCTGTGACCGGGAGGACAGGGCCGAGCTCGGTGTCAGATGGCCCGGCATCTGAATCACTGCTGCATGGCTTGTATAAGGCAGGTTCTCCAGAAACAACGAAATCAATGGGAGGGAGGTGGTCAGGAGGGGGGTGGAGAAAGAGAGAGAGGACAGATTTTGCAGAATTGACTCATGCAACTGCGAGGGCTGACAGGTGTGAGCTCTTCAAGCCGGCCAGCGAGCTGGGGACTCAGGAGAGAGGCGAGTCCAGCTCCGCAGGCCGCACACCAGGCAGTCTGTGCCGCAGGCGGGATGAGGGTCCCTCCTTCAGGAAACCTCAGGCTTGGCTTCTCAGCCCCGCCCACTGATGGGGCGAGGCCCACCCACACCACGGCGGGTGATGGGTTTACTCAAGTCCGCTGGGTGAAGTGTGAATCACCTCTAAGAAATACCTTCAGCCCTAACCGGTTTGGCTCAGTGGATAGAGCGTCGGCCTGCAGACTGAAAGGTTCCAGGTTCGATTCCAGTCAAGGGCATGCACCTTGGTTGCGGGCACATCCCCAGTGTGTGGTGTGCAGGAGGCAGCTGATCGGTCTTTCTCTCTCGTCGATGTTTCTAGCTCTCTATCCCTCTCCCTTCCTCTCTGTAAAAAATCAATAAAATATATTAAGAAAAGAAAAGAAAAGAAATACCTTCACAGCGACAGCAAGGCTGATGGTCGACCAGACGAGCTGGCCGCACAGCCAGGCAAGTGGCCACATGGCATTAACCATCCATCACTCCCTGGCCACGTGCCCATGGCCGGCAGCGGAGCCTCTGTGGGCCCAGCTCCCACCTCTGCAAAATGGGCCTCACCACGTTCCCAGCATGCTGCGGTTGGGAGCCCTCCAGCCAAAGTGAATTTATTTATTTTTACATTTTTGTGTATGTTTTTATTGATTTCAGAGAGAAAGGGAGAGGGGGAGAGAGAGAGAAACATCAACGATGAGAGAGAACCACTGATCAGCTGCCTCCTGCACGCCCCCTACTGGGGATCGAGCATGTGCCCTTGATGCTCTATCCACGGAGCCAGTTCTTGGCACACAGGAAGTAAGACACACCCCAAAAGGCCTGGACAGTGAGAGCCAGGCTGGGCTGACTAAGGCGGGGGGCTGCCCTGGAGGGGGGCAGCAGCCGCGTTGCCTTTCAGAGGCAGAGCCGCTGCAGGAAGGAGAGAAGAACCTCCGACAACCAGCAAAGGGGCGGCTTCTGTCTGGCCACACGTCTCCGCCTTTGTCGCGGCCGCGGAATAAATCCGTGGGGCGTCGAGGGACGCAGAGCGGTCAGTGAGGACGAGGCCAGCGCCCCGGACTCGGACGGCCGTTCGGAGGGCAGACGCGGAGGTGGCCCCCGCAGCGCCCTGCACGGGCTCCCTCTCAGGCACACCTCCCCGTGTCGCGTGGGAGAGGCGATGTTTGTTGACCGAGTTTGCTCTTTGCATGGCCGGGCAGGGCACCCATGGTCCGACCTCCAGCTCCTGGGGGCCAGCACCCCTCCTGTCTCCAAGGAGAAGCTCAGTCCCACAGAACTGTTCGCAGTTCGGGTTGAATAATGTCCCCCAAAATTCACGTTCACCCCGGAGCTGTGCATGTGACCTTACTGGGAAATAGAGTCTTTGCAGACGAGATGAAGATGAGGTCCTACTTGCCCAGCCAGCGTGGCTCAGTGGTTGAGCATTGACCTATGAACCAGGAGGTCGCAGTTCGAATCCTGGTCAGGGCACCTGCCTGGGTTACGGGCTTGATCCCCAGTGTGGGGTGTGCAGGAGGCAGCCGATCAACGATTCTCCCTCATCATTGTGTTTCTCTCACTCCCTCTCCCCTCCTCTCTGAAATCAATAAAAATATATTTTTTTAAAAAAAATGAGGTACTACAGGATTAGGGTGGGCGCTAGTCAAGTGTGATAGTGTCCCTTTGAGCAAGGCACCGAGACACAGGGAGAGGCCATGTGCCAACGGGGCAGACGGGATGGGCGCGTCTACCAGCCAAGGCCAGCCAGCAGCCCCACGCGCCAGCCATGTAAGGAGCGATGGCTCCCTAGATTCTTCAGGGGAAACACAGCCCGATCACCCCTTGATCTTGGGCGTCTGGTCCCCACAGCTGTGAGAGAATAAGTGACTGTTGTTTAAAGCTGCCCACCAGCCCCGTCACAGTGCCAGGCCCCACAGTCCCCTCTCTCAACCCTGAGCAAGACGCCCCCTCTGGGAAGCCTCCTCCGGAACCCCACCCTAAGTGCTTCCTGTCACCTCCACGCTGACCACACCCTGTGCATGGCCGGACCTGCCTGCAGCCCCTGACTACGTGTCTCCCGGTGAAAGGCCGTGCCCCACGGAGCACGGGGCACACAACGGGGGGCTCAGAGACACCCCTGTGCAGCGACTCATCTCCTGAGAGGAGCGCCTGATCCTGGGCTCTGAGCCTGACACGTAGGAGGGACCCCGTAAATGGGTGTGGTGCCCCTTTCCCCATGACCCAGGTGGAGGGCAGACCCCAGCATAGTCCCTCTCCGGGGCCTGGGCTCCCATGGAGGCCCACAACCTGTTTATTTTGGGCATCTCCGACCTGGAGGTGTAAACACATACCTGGTGGAGACACCGCCATCCCTATCTTAGACTTCAAAATAAACTCATCTCCGTAATTGATGGTCTCCGCACATCACAGGCCCTCATTACGCCTGGCAGGGCCTCTGAGGGGCAGGGGAGGTCGCCCAGGGGCAGGAGAAGAGGCCCCTGACTTCCCTGGCAGACTTCTCTCATCCCACCCTCTAATGAGGACATCAGCTCCCCGCCCCCCCTCCTCCCTCCCCTCCCCCTCCTCATCCTTCCCAACCCCCTTCTCTTCTTCCTCCCTCCTCCTCCCTGTCTCCCTCTTCCTCTCCCACCTCCTCCCAGCCAATCAGCAAGCTTTGTCAATTCTACCTTCTCCATAACTTTGTGGGGCCCCTCTCCCCCCTTCCACAGCCTCCCCCCAAGGAAACAGTTTCTGAAATATGTGTGTCAGCATGTGTGCATGTGTGTCAGTGTGTGTTGCATGTGTGTCAGTGCGTGTGCATGTGTGTCAGTGTGTGCATGTGTATCAGCATGTGTGTGTGTGTGTATCAGTGCATGAGCATGAGGGTGTGCGAGTATGCACATGTTCTAGGGAGAAGGGCATTTGACACTAGAGTTGGAGGCTGCAAACCAAGATCGTAGCCCAGAATCAGGGAGAGGGAGAGGGAGAGAGAGAGAAACATCAGTGACGAGAGAGAATCATGGATCGGCTGCCTCCTGCACGCCCCACCCTGGGGATCGGGCCCGAAACCCGGACATGTGCCCTGACACAGAATGGAGCCATGACCTCCTGGTTCGTAGGTTGACGCTCAACTACCGAGCCAAGCCAGCCTCCTTTTAACACGTGTAATCTTATCCCCCATCTCGAAACTCCCACTCCTTACGCATGGCCAAGCCTCAGAGCTGAATGCGGACAGAGGCAGAGGCCGGTGAGGACACCCCCACTGGGTGCCCGGCCCCCCGAGGCAGGAGCCAGGCAGACAGGTTTGATGGGTGGGCTGTCCTCAGGACCGGGACCCCCAGCCCCAGCCTCCCCACAGCCCGGCCTGGTCACCATCAACCTGCTGCTGCTGCAGAAGGGGGGGCGAGGGAACCGAAGGCAGCCGAGCAGCTGGGTCAGGTGCCCGGTCCCAGGAGGCCGGCCTTGGAGTGGGTCCTGCCCACCCACCGAGGGCTCGGGTCTGCAAGGGGCAGTGAGGGCTGCCCACCTGGAGGCTGCAGGGGATACCTTCCCCCCTCCAACCCGCCAGGAAGGAGCCCGCACACAAACCCAGGCCTGTGGCTTCCCCTCCTATTTGTAATCACTTGGATGAGGACAGAATGAAAATGAGTTTCCATGGTGAGAGACAGAAACACAGACACAGACAGGCACACAGAGAGAGGCAAGAGAGGGCCAGGGACCTGGAGGGAAAGACACAGAGGGCAGGGGCAGGCGGGGCCACCGGGCTGTCCCCACCTGGGCCTGGCCCCCAGCCGCTTGTCTGGGCGAATGCAGGGACAGGGATGGGTTAGGACCGGGCTGAAAGTGGTGAGGAGCCCTGAGAGGCAAGGCTCTGAGCCCTCTCCCCCCCCCAAGCAGGGGAGAGGGGACAGTGCTGGTGCCTTGGTAGAGGGCCCCACCCCACCCCTGCCCAGGGAGAGGGAGGGCTCTCTACAGGAAGGGGGCGGGGAGCAAACAGGGTTGGACCAGGCTGAGGGAAAGGCAGAAGGAAAGGGGATGAAGAGGGAAGCCATCGAAGTCAGACAGGAGGCACGGGCCAGGAGGCACCCCCAGCCCAGGCAGGAGGAAGGAAGGACACACTGCCCTTGGCCTTGGGCACCACTGCCCACCCCACACCAGGGCCCTGAACCAGGCCTCGGGGCCCCTTGCTGCAAACAGCTCAGGAGACTGTGTGGCGGGGCTGGCGACAGGACGGTGGTTGGGGGGGACGGTGGTTGGGTGGTTGGAGGTCACCTCCCTGGAGGTCTCAGGCCTTCTCCCGCTCAGCCCCTGCCCCCCTGGCATCCCCACTTTGCACTGGAGCTGTCACCTGAGTGATTCTTGGGCTCCTGCACGTTGAAGGAACTTGGTTCAATGATCCACTTCAGAGAGGTTGAGAAACCGACCCAAAGACACACAGCTGGCCAGGGGCAGAGTCAGGAGTCAAGCCAAGAGCCCTCAGGCATGGCATAGCCTGTGCTGCCCCTGCCCCTGCCCACAGGGCCCTCCTGAGCCACGGGGCCCTCCTGAGCCACGGGGCCACACCACAGGCCACGGGGCCACGCCACGGGGCCATACCACAGGCCCCAGGGTCGTGCGTACACGGGCTCTGCAGACCCAGCGCAGACCGCAGTGCCCTCAGGGCTGGGAAGCTGGCTTCTCTCTGGGCACCGTGGGCATCGCTGCCCTTGGGAAGGGAGGCGCATCGGCCGAGGCCCAGCTCCGGGCGCAGGACCTCTCGCTGGCACCTGCCCCCACAGCCTCACCCCCTCAGCACAGCATGCCGGTGCCTTCCCCACGGCACCTGCGTGGCCTCAGGTGTTGCTCCCTCCACGCCTCCCGAGCGCAGCAGGCCAAGGTGGGGCCTGAGGACTTCCCTTCTCCGAGGCCCGGGATGCTGAGAACACTGTGCTGAGGTGAGCATCCCGGCGGGTGTTTTTCACCGCGGATAAACCAGAGAGGTTAAGTAATTTGCCCAAAGCCACACAGCCATTACGTGCTGGGTTCCCCTGTGTTTCATCTCAACTGATCTTCCTGTTGACCTAGATCCCCCCACCACCTCAGTGCCTACCAGTCTCTCCCCGACCCCTTGGGGACAAGCCACCGCCCAGAGCCTCTGCCTCCTGGAGATGGAAGAGGCTCAGCAGCTTCCAGGTGACAGAGGGACCAGCAAGAGCTCCTGCAGCACATGGGAGGGGCCGCTTCCGGCAGCGGGGGGCGGGGAACAGGAGAACTAAGGCAGGCCTAGCAGAGAGGGACTTCCGACCTGGGCCCTGGAGGATGCTGGGATTCCAAGGTGGGTTCCACTTCATCATTGTTGTGGTCCCACCAAGCACCTCCCTCAACTCCCCAAGAACAGAAGGGAGGTGGGGAAGGGGAGGGAAAAGGGAAAGGAGGAGGAGCTGGGGGGAGCAGGGAGAGGGTGGGCAGAGGGGGAGGGTGAAGGTGAGGGAGACCTGGCCTCCATCCCCGCTGGGTCACACCCAGAGCTGGAGGCGCCCTGGGGGCCCCCACAAGAGGGGTGTGGGGTGCATGACTGGTGGAGGTGAAATGCAGTCACGAAGCTCAAGTTGGGAAGCCATTCTTCAATTTCTAATAAAAACCCCGAAGAAGGGCTGACGTGCGATAAATCAGCCATCCGCGAGTCCCATCCCGGGGTAATCTTTTCAATTATCTGTTTGCTCAGCGCGTGTCTCCCGAGAGGACCAGAAACAGGCCCCAGGGACGCGGGCCGGCAGGGAGGTGCTGGGCCCATGGGCCCGAGCAGTGGCTGATGGGTGGCCCCACACCTCGCAGATGGGCAGGGAGGCCTGCAGGGAGGAAAGGCAGGAGGCCGGAGCCAACTCCCTGTCCCCTGGCCCTGGACCCTGGGGCTGTGAGCCCACCGCCTCTCAGGATGGCGTCTCTGAGCTCCTCCTGTGTCCAGGTGCTGGGGCAGAGCAGGGAGCAAGGCAGCATGGCTGCTCAGTGGAGCGGCCTTCCAGTGGGGAGCGCGCAGGCGCAGCAGGGACAGGTGCGACAGACACGGATGTGCAGGGACGCGCCCAGAAGCGTCTCTGAGGAGCTGATGTCTGAGCATCTCAAATCAGCGGCACCACTAAGAAGCTGGGGGCTTGGAGGCAGTCACTTGCCCACTCTGGGCCTGTTCCAGGACCGGGCGGTGCAAGAGTGATTTGCTCTCCAGTTTTCACTCACATCTCCTGCCCCAGTTCTCCTCCAACAAACGCCGCTTCTGCTATAGCTTCACCAGGACCATCCCTGATTTGCAAACGGAACATACTGCTCCTGCCTCTGGAGGCGCCTAGGACCCTGTCTCCCCCTCTCTCGGGCACCCTTCACTCTCTCCTGTGCCCCTAGGAACTTGTTTTTATGTGTTCTCACCCCCACACGATGGGGTGAGAACTCCTCAGGACCAGGGTCCCCGTCTGACTTGACCCTGTGGCCCCTCAGCCCTAGCCAAGGACATGTCTTGGAAACGAATGTTCAGATGTCTTCTGTCCTGATGGATGGGGTGGGTCGATGGATGGATGATGGGTAGATGAATTGAATTAATAGATGGATGGGGACTATATAGATGGATGCATGGATGGATGCATGCATGGATAGGTGGGTGGATGGATGGATGGATGGATGGATGGATGGATGGATGGATGGATACATGGATGGATGAATTTTAGGTGGATAAATTGAATCAATGGATTGATGGATGGGTGGATGGATGGATGGATGGATGGATGGATGGATGGATGGATGGATGGATGGATTTTAGATGGATGAATTGAATTAATGGATGGATGGACAGATGGATGGATGGATGGATGGATGGATGGATGGATGGATGGATGGATTTTAGGTGGATGAATTGAATTAATGGATGGATGCATGGATTTTAGGTGGATGAATTGAATTAATGGATGGATGCATGGATTTTAGGTGGATGAGTTGAATTAATGGATAGATGGATGGGTGGGTGGATGGGTGGATGGATATAGATACCAGAATGGGTTGGTGGGTGAGTGGCTGAATGAAAGTTAGGACTTGGGGAAAGAAGAACTAGAACTGAGGACACGGGGAAGGAGAGCTTTGTGGAGGACAAGGAAGAGCTCTTCCTCACAGACAGGCAACATGTGTTCTCAGGAGGAAAGGGGGGATTTGACTCTTCCCTTCATTTATTCAGACATCTATCTGGCACTCTGCTGGTTTCCAGGGATCCAGAGAAACAGGGTTCGTGGCCGACGGGGGAAGCACCAGGGAACGCGGTGGATGCGTGTTGTGGTCCACACCGCCGGGAAGAAAGCTGGGGAGGCTGGGAGGGTCGCTGCCCTCCTGCCAGCTCACACAAAGGTTGCTAACAGCCCCTCGTCCCAGGTGATGGTGCATGGGAGCAGCCTCGGCCCTTGGCAACGACGTGGCTTGGCACCATTTCCTTGGCACCTCTGGCGAGCCTGCCATGCCTGAGCCCCAAATCTGGGGCTAAAGCCTCCTGGGCTCCCTGGGGACCGCCCTGGGCAGAGGACTGCAGGAGCCAGGGGACTTGCTCGGGCTGTTGCCTTTGACCCACACGGAGATGGAATTGTGTGTGAAGAGGCTTAGGAAGGTGAAAGCTTTTGCCCAAGGTCACCCGCTGGGGAGCCAAGGGGCTAGAATTCCCACCCAGGAAGGGTGACCCCAAACCCCATGCCCTTCCCACCAGGCTGGGCCTCTGCTCTGCTCTGCACAGATAGCCCATCTTGTTGCTAGGGTAACCTCCCTCCCGGCCCAGCAGCACCCCTCCTGGAGTGTGATTCTTGCACCTGACATCATAATCCTCTGTGACATCTTAATCAGCTCCCAGGCAACTGACAGCAGCGCAGCCAGCAGAGCAGCTAGGAAGCCAGTGAGTCAGCAGGCCTGGCCGGGCCCACCTGCCCGTCTCTGCCTTAACCCTTGCCTGGCCACCCAGTCCCTGGCCACAGCGGTTCGTCTGGAGTCAGACAGATATTGTTTCAAATCCAGGCTTTGCTACTGGACCTTCCTAAACTTCAACTCCCTCATCTGTGAAGTGAGCGTAAGGATGCCCGTCAGCTAGTGCACAGAACTGTGGGAGGACTTTGCCAAAGGAGGTGAAGGCACTGTGTCACCTTAACTCCTTCAGACGTGGGACCCGGGAGGTGCTACTGTCCGCTTTTTGCTCTGAGCTGCTGCCCTCAGAGCCTGGGTGTCCAACAGCACCACAGAGCTCCCAGAGAGGAAAGGAGGACACACACACGCACGCACGCACGCACACACACACACATGCACACATGTGCACACACACACACACATGCGTGTGTGTGTGCACGTCCTGATGTGGGTGACATTATGTCTCCCAATACTATATTGAAGTCTTTGCCCCATACCTGTGAGAGAGACCTTATTTGGGAATAGTGTCTTTGCACGAATAATTGAGTTAAGTAGAGGTCATGGCCCGTGCCAGGTTGGCTCAGCGGTTAGAGCCTCAGCCCAAGGACTAAAGGGTTGAGGGTTTGATTCCCGGTCAAGGAAATCCCCAGCTCTGGTCGGGGTGCGTGCAGGAGGCAACCAATTTTGTCTCTCTCACATCAATGTTTCTCTCTCTCTTGCCTTCCCTTCCACTCTCTCTAAAAATTTAATGGAAAAAAAGAAAAAAATGAATGGAAAAAAATATCCTCGAGTGAGGATTAAAAAGAAGAAGAGGGGGACCCAAGTCCAATATGACTGGTGTCCTTGTAAGAAGAGAGGAGCCCTAACCGGTTTGGCTCAGTGGATAGAGCATCGGCCTGCGGACTGAAGGGTCCCAGGTTCGATTCCGGTCAAGGGCATGTACATTGGTTGCGGGCACATGCCCAGTGGGAGGTGTGCAGGAGGCAGCTGATCGATGCTTCTCTCTCATCGATGTTTCTAACTCTCTCTCCCTCTCCCTTCCTCTCTGTAAAAAATCAATAAAATATATTTTTTTAAAAAGAGAGGGATTTGGACATGGAGGGAAGATGACGGGAGGATACCGGGGAGAGTACCACAGAGATGGAGCCTGGGGCACTGTCACTGGGCCAAGGACACCAGACTGCTGCCCGCCACCGAGCCAGGGAGAGGCAGGAGGATGCCATGCCAGTCTCAGGGACAGCGTGGTCCCGCTGACACCTCGATCCCGGCCTCCGACCCCTGGAACTGTGAACGAACAAACCTGGTTTAAGCCACCCACTCTGTGGTACGTCACTGGGCTGCCTAGGAAACAAACAAGCATCCCAGTGGGACAACTTCAAGGTCCCCTGGGGCTGAGAAGCCCAGGCCCCAGATCACGGGACCCCGACGTGCAGTGGGGAAGCCACTCCGCTGAACCACCATCGGCAAGTCCCTCAACCCGTTCTCCCCAAAACCTGGGACCACGATGCTGCCTCGCAGGCTGGACGCGAAGACGCAGTGGCAGCACCGATCTTTGTTGTTAAATTCTCACTGGGAAGGAGTCTCCATCAGCAGGGCCCTGGCAGCGGGGCGGCTGAGCTCCCCCAAGCCTCCTCTTTGAAGACCCCATCCCTCTGGGGCGGAGCGGGAGGGCGGGGCCGCTTTGATGCCTCTCCTCGCAGGACTCCTGCTCCTCTTCCTCCCTCTCCCTTTCATCTGCGCCCCTCCCGGCTGAGCCCCAGCTGCTGCCTTGGGATTCCACCGCAGCTCTGCCCAGACGCACCAGCTGAGCGGGGTGACCTGCTGTCCCCACCTTTGATGTCCCTGCGCGCAGGGAGGCACGATTGCAGGGGGCCTTTCCTGCCAGGGAGGAGGGGCAACACAGCACAGCTGTTTCCTTTCGCTTGGGTCTCCCGGCAGAGTGACCACTTCCTTTTGGAGGGGATGCTTGGCCAAGGTTCAAATCCTCCCTCCCCTCCCGTAGCCGAGTGACCCTGGGCAAGTCACCTCATCGCCTGCGTCACTTTTGCCACCGTGAAATGGGACCACGTGGCGGGGCGGGTGGAACGGTTCATGGTGGTGATTACACCTTCCATCTTCTCCACCTGCCTGCGATCAGAAGCACACCCAAGTTCCCTCAGCCTCGGCCTTAGACCACAGCCTCTTGGTGCCTCTGTCTTCTCATCCGTGAAACGGGTTAACCGTACCTGGGCTTAAGGGGGGTTGGACCCATTCAATAAGATGAAATGCTCACCACAGACCCCCACGTCCTCCTCCCCTTCTCACTGCCCCTCTGTGCATTTGTTAGTCCAAATCATTCTTCCAAATGTGCCTGTTGCAAGATGGACACTCCACCACCCCCAGGGTTACAGAGATCCCTGCCCCCCTCCCCGCCCCAGGTCTCTGGAGGTCTCCTCTCTGCACTCCACAACTAGACCGCATCCCTGCCTGAGAGTCCCTGAGACCCCAAATGCCCTCTGTTCCCCTCTGACCAACAGCCCAGAGTGTGTGGGTCCCCGGGGGGCAGGCGGGTTGGCTGTGGACCTGTGAGGTCGTCGCCTCTCTGGCCTGTGCAGCCTACACCGCCCCCCCCCCCACACACACACCTTCCCACTTCCCTGCCTCTCACTTTCCTCCCAGCCCTGTAAGTTCTTCCAGACCCAGGCCTCACAGGCCCTGAGCTCCAGTGTGCCCCCGGGGCACTGCCTGGCACCACTCAGTCCCTGCGAAGAAGCCACGCTCTTTGAACTTGCACTCATGCCTTCCCTTCCCAAAGATGGCACCCAGGTCACACCCCAGGTCGCCAGCCGCTGCCAGCTCCTGGGTGGGGGCTGGGCAGGGCCGGGAGTGTTCTTTGAATGTGAAAGCACTGCCGAGCTGTGTGACAGCCGGGTGAGTGTCTTGACCCCTCTGGGCCTTGGCTTCACCTGCAAAAAGACATCTCCTGCTCAGCTCAGCTGCAATAGTGAATGGGAAGTGGCTTCATCTTCTGCTACAAAAGCCTGGCACCACCCCGCCGGTGTGGCTCAGTGGTTGAGTGTTAACCTATGAACCAGGAGGTCGTGGTTTGATTCCTGGTCAGGGCACATGCCCAGGTTGCAGGCTGGATCCCCAGTGGCGGGGCGTGCAGGAGGCAGCCGATGGATGATTCTCTCTCATCATTGATGTTTCTCTCTCTCTCTCGCTCTCCCGTCCTCTCTGACATCAATATATATATAAAGGGGAGGTAGCGGGGCAGCAGTACCTGCCTCTTGTGGGGTCTGTGATGTAGAAACCAACCACCATAAACAACCCAGCCTCTCAGGCCACTTAGCCCTTGGGCTGTGCCAGACGCAGCTTCCAGCACCTTAGAGGTGTCCCCATTCATTTCATCTTCACCCGAGAGATGAGAACGGTGAGCTGGCTAAGGGTCAGTTACCCACCCACCGGGGCAACTGGATGGGGCGGAGCCAGGGTGCCAGCAGGATCGGCCTGCTGAGACTCCTCCAGGTTGTAAGGGTGGCTTCCCCTGCTCCCCCCTCCCAGCCTTCCTCTCCCTCCATCTGAGCCTCCCCTTACCTGCAATCACGCTGCAGGCTGGCTCCGGTTACTGGAGGCCCTGAGGGGTCTGTTTAAACAAGTGTGTCTGAGCAGGAAAATCAAACAGACAGGGACCCTCCGGGGTCCGGGCGGGCCCACAGCGGACTGGGCCTGAACCTGATAAGGCCAGATCTATTTTCACTTAATAGGGGCTGCGGCCAGGGGCCCAGCGTTTGATCAGATAGCAGGTCTGGGCAGGGATGGCAAGGTCTTCAGGCGGGGTGTCCTGCATCCCCGGCTGGGAAAGGAGAAACCCACGGGGTTGGGGGCACCCGGCTGGGGAGGGTGAGGCCTCTGGAAGGCAGGCCACATCCTCCCAGCATCCCCTACTCCCCACAGTCGTGTCAGACACGCAGACACACGTGGCCAGAGCAGGCCCTGCTTGGCTGGGCACCCGCTGCACTGGGGTCCACACACGCCTTTCTGCGTGGCTCTGAGCACGTGGTCTGCCCGGCTATGCCTCAGCGTCCTACCTTCAGAAGAAGAGGCAGTGAGAATGCACCCTCAAGCGCAAAGGAGAGCAAACACAGCGCCAGCCACTGAGAAAAGGCGGCTTCCATGTTCCTTTTAAAACGTCATTTAAGCCGGGCCACGTGGCTCAGTGGTTGAGCGTGGACCTACGAACCAGGAGGTCACGGTTGGATTCCCGGTCAGGACACATGCCCGGGTTGCGGCCTGATCCCCAGTGTGGGGCCTTGCGGGAGCAGCCCATCCATGATTCTCTCTCATCATTGATGTTTCTATCTCTCTCTCCCTTTCTGAAATCAATAAAAGTACATTTTTTAAAAAGTCATTCAAGAACTTTGATCGACAGTAATGACTGATGTACCCTTGGCCCCAAGGCTCTGCTCTCTGATCCCCACCCCCACCCCAGTGACTCTGGCCCAGCGGGGTGCTCTCGGTTAGGGGTCTGGGTGGTGCTGGAGGTCTGATGTTGCCTGCTAGCCATCCATTCGCCTCTTCTCTGGAGCGTACCTTCTCTATATCAGGTCCCGTACTAGTCCCCGGGACCCAGCCAGGCTTGCTGCGGGCGGGGGTAGCCAGCTGGGCACGAGGCGCGGTGGGGGCCAATGCTCTGTGGCCTTCTCGGCTTCCTCCCTCCCCCATCTCGCCAGGTAGCCCACAGCAGGGGTCTCCACAGTGGGGCCCACCCATGCAGTGGGTCTCGCTGAAAACCCCCTGGGGTGCCGGGAGAAATCGCCCAGCACTTCGTGTTATGTTTGTGCTTTGCTCCTGTAAACGATTCCAATTTTCCCAAAGGTAAACTAAGGAAAAACCAGGACTGCGCCCTCCCCTGCCTGGGCCACACAGTTCCCAGGCCTGGGACGGGCGGGGTCTTCCGAAAGTCCAGAGGGGCGGGGGGGGGGGGGCGAGGGGCGTGGCCCTGGGGGAGCTGGGCCCCGCCCTATCCGCCCAAACCTGAACCTGCAGCTCTGGGGAAGTCTGCTCCAACGCCACCATCCTGCGCCAAACCCGCTCATGGAGGGGAAACACAGAACCGAATCAAATCCTCCCCTGTTGCAGCCTCCCTGGCCACGCACCCCCTGCAGAAGGTGGGAGGGGGGCAAGCAAAGACATCCCCCTCTCCCCACGCCTCACACGCGTGCCAGGGCTGCATGGGGTCCCAGAGGCAGAGTGGCAGGGTCCAGCACACGCTACTTAAACTCGCCCTATCCCGGTCTCCTCATCGGGACAGCGGGATCCCACCTAGGGGGTGGCTGAGAGAATTAACTGTGGTGAGGCCCTTGAAGCATCTTCAGGCGTCCTCAAACTACGGCCCGCGGGCCACAGGCGGGTGTTTTTGCCGTTTTGTTTTTTTACTTCCAAATAAGATATGTGCAGTGTGCATAGGAATTTGTTCATGGTTTTTTTTTAAACTATAGTCCGGCCCTCCAGCGGTCTGAGGGACAGTGAACTGGCCCCCTGTTTAAGAAGTCTGAGGACCCCCGATAGGTGCTCAGTCCCAGCAGGCCAGCCCCCACCCCCACACTCGCAGCTGCAAGGACAATTCCCTGCCAGGCCCGCGGGCTAGCAGTGCGCAGCACTTTACCGTCAGCTGCACCCCAGTCCTCGCCAACGGGCAGGGCCCTCTGCGAGGTCTCAGAGGTGAACGCCTCTGGTCACAGGGGCCTGGAGGGGTCGCAGGACGCCCAGGTTTCCCAACTTCCTGGGGGCGGGGCGAGGGGAGCACATTTTAGCGATGTGTTTGTCGGTTTCTGGCTCAGACCGTGGGAAAATGACTCCTCTCTGGGCCTCTGTTTCCCCGTGGAACATAGTGCACTGATGGAGCGCTTACTGCATGCAGGCGGTTTCCCAGACACTGGCTCGGCTCTACCCAGGAAGGCGGCCACTGCAGGTGAGGACCGAGCTCCCTTCAGGGGGTGAGCACCCCTCGTTCACCTTCACAAGGGAGGAAAGAGGCCCAGGATCTCGAAGGTGGGAGGGGAGGGGCGGGGAGGGCAGGGCTCGGCGCCACCTTTCCTGGGTAGAGCTGAGCACTGAGGGTGGAGACACCACCCCCCTCCCAGCCCTTAGGAGGGGCCTGAGTTGTTGGAGGGAACTGGCTGGGGTGGGGCCAATGTCCTTTCCAGAACCCAGGGCTGCCTGCTCTCCCCCTGGCTCCAGGGTCACTCTCGCCCCTTTCCCAGCGCTCCCCGCATTGGCACGGGCCCACCTTTGGCTCTGGGATGGTGGGAGTGAAGGGCTCTAAGCCAGCACCTTGGTCAGCCCAGCCTCCTGGGTGCTGGGCCTCGCGGTCTCTGCCACTCCCCTCCGGTCCTCCTGAGGACCCTGGTGCAAATCCTCCAGAGCTGGAAACTGAGGCCCCTGGGGGGAGCCTCAGGGGCTAGGCCGGAGGGGTGCTCCCGCTGCTCCCCAAATCCATCTGCAGGGAGAATCCCTGGAGCTGCTTTGCTTCTTTTTTTAATATATATTTTTATTGATTTCAGATCGGACGGAAGAGGGAAAGAGAGAGAGAGAAACATCAGTGATGAGAGAGAAGCACGCCCCACACTGGGATGGAGCCCGCCACCTGAGCATGTGCCCCGACTGGGAACTGAACCGGGACCTCCTGGTTCACAGGCCGATGCTCAACCACTGAGCCAGCCGCCAGGCCGGGCTGCTTTAGCGTCTGAGCGACTTGCGGGCAGTGAGTCCTGCTGATTCATGGAGGGTGTGGGGGAGAGAGACTTCGAGAAAGGGACCGACAGACAGGGGAGGAACGGGACGTGTCGTGGAGAGAGACGGAAGGACGAGGAGAGAAAGCTGAGCGATAAGAAATAGAGGCTTGGTGGGGGCGGGAGGGTGCCTAGGAAGGAAGGTCAAAGGCTAGGGCCGGGGAGAGAGGGAGAGACGGGGAAAGACTGGAGGGATGGGAGCTGCTGGGACAGGGGGTCCAAGGACCTCCCCCATCCACCTGGGCCCGCGCCCTGCTCCAGCCTGTGGGGCCCCTTGTGGTCCTGAAAGGGGCGGTTCCCCGCTCCACACAGTCCTGCGACTGCCCGGAGGCGGGGCTACATTTCTGGGGGACACCACCTGGACTCCCCTGGACTGCCCTCAGCTCTGGCCTTCCATTCCACTCCCTGTTTGGGTCTGTCTGAGCCTCTGGACCGGGGTCCACGGAGGATCACAGAGGGTCCTCCGCCAGCTGGGGGCTCCTAATCAAGATCCCCCCCCTTCTCCGCCAGGTCTGGCCTCTGGCTCCGGCTCTTCCCCCAGGTCGCCAAACTGGGGGGTGACAGCCGAGGCCCCCCACCTCCACAGGCCTCCCCTCTGCATCTTCCCGCAGGAGAGGAATTCCCAAGCCCAGAGGGAGGCCTAAGACCCCCCAGCCCCTGGCCAGGCGCCCCAAACCTGACACAGATCTCAGGGCCCCCAAGGACCCAGCTCACCAGCTCTGAGCCCATTTTAAAGACCCACACACGGAGGTTCTGAAGAAACGCCCGCTGGTCTTGGGCTGGGGAAGCCGCTGCTCGCAGCCCTTCATCTCTGAGACACCTTGGATCCTCGATATTTAATAAATTCGTGGAGAAACGGGACCGTTTTCAAGACTCTCCAGGAGGAGGAGGGGCGGGGAGGAGCAGGAGAGAAGAGTAGTAAGTGCTGGACCGAGAACCCATTTCGCGGTTGCGGGGCGAGCCGGTGTGGGGGGGGGGGGGGGCGGCCCCACAAAATACCGGGAGCACTCGCTGTGCTTTAATGCATTTCCTCCCGTGAAAAATCCGCGAGGGAGGTGCTCCCCGGGGGCTGAAGGACTGGAATATTCGGGGGTTCAGGCCCACCCGCGTCCAGACCCAGGTGCCACCGCTAACCAGCTGTGTGTCTCTGGGCAACACACTTAACCTCTCTGGTCCTGTCCTCTCACCTGGAAGGGAAACAAAAAAGCCTTTAATAATACCTGTCTCCCCGGGCAGAGAGGATTAAACCGGAGAAAGTCTGTGGAACCTCTGACAGGCGGCCTGACACCCAGCTCAATTTGAGTAAGTCAAATCTCTCCCCGCCATTCCTCCCCCCCCCCCCCCCCCCCCCCCCCTCCAGGCCCTCGCCGGAACCGAGAGCGGCCCTCGCGGGGCGGGGCAGAGCCGGGGGGAGAAGGGCCAGCCTTCCGCGGCCCAGGGTGGGCAGAGCCGGGTAGAGGACAGTGGGGTGGGGGCCCCCCCCCCCCGGAGCCTCGGGGTCTGCCCCACGTCTCCAGGCTTAAATAACCGTGCGCCTTTGTTATTCGTCGGCAGCAAAGTGGTTCGTTACGCCTGATTGGTCTAATTGCTTTGAAATGGGATATATTATCTATAATTATAGGGCTCGAGGAGGGGCCGCCGGCCTCCGCTTTCATCTTCCCCAAGTGCACCCTCCTGTCGAGATCGCATTAATTTGGGGCCATTTTAAAGAAGGGCCCCCTCTCCCCCCGCGGATCCAGGCCCCCTCACTCCCTTCCGAACGCGCAGGCACCGGGAAGCCCCGGCCCGAGCAGACACGACGCAGCCAGCGGGGGAGGGGCGGGCCCGGGAGAGGCGCGGGGGGTCCGCCCGCCAATTCCTCCCGGGCGCCCGCGGGGTGATCCCCCCACCCTGCACGGGGGCAGCGCCCTCGTACAAGCGGGGTCCGCTCAAGCGGAGGAATTTGCGAGAAGGAGAACGTATTTTTTAAAATAGCAGCCGCCCCCCCCCCCCCCCCCCGCCCTTGGCTTTGCGTTAAAGAAGGGCGCCCAAACGCTTTAAAAGGCCTCGATTCTGCCCGGGTCCCGGGGAAGCAAAAACACAAAAACAAAAAACAAAACAAACAAACAAACAAAACCCACAAAAAAAGCATTTGGGCTCCGGATCTGTGCTGGGGGTCGTGAGCCAGGAGCTGAAGCCTCCCTGGACTGTGAACTCCTCCCCAGGGGGAAGGGCGCCCTCGGTCCTCCCAGACAGCCCCCCAAACCTCCGCCTCCCAGCCGCCCAGCCTGCGCCTCAGAGGCCCACAGACCGGAGATCGCGGGGCCCGGAGGCCCCTCCCCAGGCTTCAGGACCCCGAGGCCGCGCTTTCTGCCTCCGCCCCAACCTCCTCCCCCGCGGGACAAAGTACCTCTTCTCTGCCCCCCTCCGCCGCCCTCCTGGAGATCGGTGAATTCCCACCAAAATAAATCGTTCCGGGTAATCGGTTTTCATAGCACATTCATTCTATTAAAGGGGACTGTTTGGGGCTCGCTAATTGCCCGGGGATCCCACTGAGCTGCGCATTTTAAAAAACGCACGCGGGATTCCTGGGTCGAGGCCACAAAATGCGCTGGAAAAGGTGTGTGTGGGGGGGGGGGGGGGGGGGGGGGAGGGGGGGCATCAAAAACACCCGACGGAGGCGACGGCGAAAGTGAGGGGCCAGCCTGCCCCTCGCGCGGCGCTTCCCAGGCTGACAAGGGCCTTTCAGACGCGACCGCTCTACAAACGCGTCCCCATGGGGCGTGGGGGTGGGGAGTCTCAGAAACACCACCGCGCTTCCCGGGCCGCCCAACGCCCTCCGACCAGAAGCGGGCTTTCCCCCGGGGAGGCGGGGTCCCCCTGGTTTAGCGGCTCGGATCCGGAGTGCCTGCCTAGGCGCTGCGTCGGGGGACGGGAGTGCTCTCGGTGCCCGACGGAGGGCGGATGGAGCGAGGGGAGGCAGGAGGGGCGCGGGGCGAAGGGCGCGGGAATGGAAGCCGAGCCCAGGCCCAGAGCTTTATCTGCTGCGGGCCAGCCCTGCCCTGGCCAGGCGTGAATTACAGCCGGGCCTCGGCTGCGGACGCGCGGAGACCGGCCGGGGAGCAGCGCCCCGCAGTTCGTGCTGGAGGCGAGATGGCAGCACAGCCTCGGGCCGTGTCAGCTCGAGGAACCCCCCCCCCCACCCTGGAAATGCGAAAAGGCCCCGGCAAGCAGACACGCCGAGGGCGCCCCCGCTCCCTGCCCCCCGAAGGGTGCGCGTCCTCCCGCGGGAACAGCGCGCGCGGAGACGCGGAGACGTGTGCGGTTTCTGTTGCTCTCCCTCCCTTCCCTCGGGGCCAGAGCGTCTCTCCCGCAGCCCCGCGGCCTGTCTGCGGAGGAGGGGGTGCTCTTCTGAGCAGGGGGTCCACGTGGAGTCGCCTCGGGACCCTATCCGCGCCGCAGACACACTCCCGTCGCCTGGCACCGCGTGCGCGCGCCCAACCCGCCGCGCCGGCCCGAGGGCCGACACGAACCCACACCGAACCTAAGAGACACGCCGTGCGGTTCGGGCCCGGCTCGGGAGGCCTGCGGGCCGGCGGCAGGAGCTGGGGGCTGCGGGTGCAGGCGGTTCGCTCCCGGGAGGCGGGGGCGCGACTTCAAGGGCCCCTGCGCCGGCCGCCGCCTTTGATCCCGCCGCCGCTGGCGCCTAAAAACAACATCCTCGTCTGCCTATTAGGCGCGCTGAGGGGTCGCGACGGAGTGTTTATCCCCGCAATTAGCATGCGGCCCCGCTCCGGCCGCCCGCCCCGGCCCGGCCCGGCCCGCGGCCCGCTCCGCTGCACAGGCCGCGGCGGGACAGCCCTGAGGCCCTCGGCGCCCCGCGCGGCCCTGGCGCGGGGTTCGAGCCCCCTGCTCCGCCCTAAGGCAGCGGCCCTGCACTAGTGACTCCAAGAGCCCCCTCGAGTGGCTTTGGCCTGTGTGCGTTTTTCTAAGGGAGAAAGCTCTTCACTAGATCGGATCATCAACGTGATTCGGGAGCCACACATTTTGAGATGGGAGATGAGGGCCAAACCCAGCCAGCTCGCTTTTTTTCTTTTCTTTTTTTTTTTTCTTGACCTACAAAGTCCAGAAGCCTCAGTTTCCCCTCCCCTTTTCACCTGAGGGCAGCGTGTGGAGGGGGCGGGCCTAGAGGCCGTGTAATGGGAATGCCGGGCGGCTAGCAAGGTGCTGGGCCTGCAGCCTTGCGGGGAGTCAGTTCGCTCAGCGATGGAGTGGTGCGGTGCCGCCTCCTATCCCGGTACCCTCAGGCAGGCCTCCGTTTCCCTGCCCGGGGGAAGGGCTCTCCATCAGCTGGCCGCTTGGGTGCCCCGCGCCTCCAGCGGGGCCCGCGGGGAGCTGGAGGCTGCAGGCCCGGACCGGTGCTGGGGTTGCAGCCTCGGGTGGGTCAGGAAACCGGAGAGGCCGCGTAAATGTCACAGATGCGAGTATTCCCGGGCCCGCCCCACGGCCCTAACTTATCTCGGAGCCTGTGGACAGATGCGAGGCTGCTGATGGCCCTGGCGCCCGCAGCGCAGCCCCTCCCGCCAGACCCCGGACGCCGTCCGGGCAATAAAGTTCCCGCTCTAAGTAATTCATTTTCCTTAATCTGGACGGCCCTAATCTACAGCTTTTATTGCGCCCAGTTAAAAGTCGAGGGAATTCGCCGTCCCTCCGCGCTGGGATAATTACCCCTAAATGGCCGCGGCAGCCCCGGTGTTTCCCGGAGATTAGAGCTCCGCCGTCATCAGCGGCCGGGCCCGGAGAGCCGCCAATCACGGCCGCTCGCTCTCCGGGAGCCGCGGGCCTGGGCTCGGGGATAAGAGGCCATAAAACGGTGGCGCAGAAAACGGCTGAGCCCTGACCGGAGTTTGCCTAGATGTGACGTCTCCCCAGGCCCCCCCCCCCCCCCCCCCAACTCATTTTCCTCTATTTTCTGACAGCAAGAAGAAAACCACGTTTCCTCCGAAGCTGGCAACGTAAAAGCCCTCGAGCCCAGCCCCACGGATCCACGCCAGGAGCCGAGGCCCCCTCCCTGAAGTGCGCCCACCCCCTCCACGACCGTCGCCCGCCAGAGATAGGGGCTGTCATTGTTTCTACGGGTGCTCCGTTTGAGGTCACGTTAAGGCCCGGTCAGGGTTTTGTTGACGTCCCTGTTGGTTTTATTTCAGTAAAGTTCTAGAGCAAAAGGACCCGGCTGCTCCTTTCCCCCAGCCGGTGGCCAGCGGAGGTGTTCGCAATCCCCCCCCTCCCCCCCCGGGGGAAGTTCGAGGCGGGAAAAGTACGCATCATAGAAGGAAATGGATTATTGATTCCGGATAATATTGTGTAGTTATTCGTCACAGCCACATCACCGGGAGCCTGGCTTCTGGAGGCAAACCCCAGTCCAGCGCTCAGAAGGAGACAAAGGCCCACTTTCACGCAGAGGTAACGTTTTGAAGATTGAAGCAGAGAAAGAAAATAAAGGTGTTGTGAAAAGCGAGTCATATTCCGTCTTTCTGCTAGAATAAATAACCGCAATTTGTAAAGCTATACAAGGAATATGTAACAAATGACCTCGACTCAAGTGATCGTGGTAGGGAAGGGGGGAGACGGATAGGGGAGGGGACAGAGCAACAGACACAGTAACTGACTGAGGAGAAAGGTAAGAGAAGCTGGAAGAGAGAAAAGGAAAGGGGTCGAGGAAAGAGGGAGGCGTGGGTGAGAGCGGCGATAAGGGAAGGGGAGGAGGGGGGAGGGCAGAGGAGAAGGAACGGGGACAAGGGAAGGTCCCCCCGACACCCAGAAAACTTAGACCCCGAGAGAGGGACGAGCAGCCCCGGCTAGCGCGGAGGAAGGTTCCTCCCGCGCCCCTCCCCTCCCTGCCCTCCGGGGCCCCGCCCTGCCCCGCGCGCCCCGCGGCCCAGAGCGCCCAGGGGCAAGTCCGCAGGAGCTTAGCCCAATGGGTCGCGTCGGGCCCGCCCCCTCGCGCGCTGATTGGCCGCCGCCGCGCGGGCCTCGCCTTATTAACAAGTTCTCTGGGAATCGGCCGCCCGACCCGGAGCCGGCGAGTGCGCCCGGGAAGTCCGCCCGCGCCGCGGCCGCGCCGAGAGCCAGGCCCCGAGCGCGCGAGCTGGCCTTCTGGGGAGGGGCGGGAGGCGCGCGCGGGAGGGCCCGCCCGGCCAGGGCCCCGGGCGCGCTCCGAGGCCAGCCGCGCTCCCAGCCCGCCCGAAGCCCATGCCCGGCGGCTGACCTGCGCTGCGGCTGGAGGGGGGCCCGGCTCTGCATGGCCCCGGCTGCTGACATGACTTCTTTGCCACTCGGTGTGAAAGTGGAGGACTCTGCCTTCGGCAAGCCAGCGGGGGGCGGCGGGGGCCAGACCCCCAGCAGCACCGCAGCCGCGGCGGCCGCCATGGGCACAGACGAGGAGGGGGCCAAGCCCAAAGTGTCCCCTTCTCTCCTGCCCTTCAGCGTGGAGGCGCTGATGGCCGACCACAGGAAGCCCGGGGCCAAGGAGAGCGCCCTGGTGGCCTCCGAGGGCGCACAGGCAGCGGGCGGCTCCGCGCAGCCCCTGGGCGCCCGGCCCGGGTCGTTGGGCGCCCCGGACGCTCCGTCCTCGCCGCGGCCGCTCGGCCATTTCTCGGTGGGAGGACTCCTCAAGCTCCCAGAAGATGCGCTGGTCAAAGCCGAGAGCCCCGAGAAGTCCGAGAGGACCCCGTGGATGCAGAACCCCCGCTTCTCCCCGCCCCCAGCCAGTGAGTAGCCTGGAGCAATCAGCGGGGGAGGGGGGCAGGCGGGGATGCGGGGCCCGAGGGCGCCAGGCCGCGCGCCGGCGCCTGCGTGTCTCCGGTGCTGGCGTACCTGCTGCGGGTACCTGGAGCCGGCGCTGTGTGTACGATGGCGGGGAGGTCGGGGTTTGCGCATCCCCCCTTCCACCCAGGAAGATGGTTCGAGACCTGGCTAAGGCCCACTTTCGCGGGCTCCTGGCCTTGGCTAGGCGACCGTGCGGGTAGGACTTGACTTGCAGGGCACGGGTGTCCCCGCACTCTGTCCTGCCCCCACCCAGCCACCCCGGGAGTCCCTGCTCCCCCGTCCGATCCTAAGCCCTGCTCCCTCGGCTTTACCCCAGCGGGTGGGTCCCAGCGGCGCCGACATCTTCCCTGCACGCGGAGTTTCACTTTCTCGGAGTAGAAGCCCAGCGTCTCCCCGCCACCCCCAAGAAAGTATCTCTTCGCCGGAAGGTTCTGGAGCTCTTGCAGAATCCCCCTCCCCCCACCTCCAAGTTTCAGGCGGATTCTTGGTACTTTGGGGGGGGTTAGGGGAGGGGGATGCTCAGGTCCAGTGGAGGGGGCGGGGCACCCAGTCAGTTAGTGGGAGGCGCCCCCTCTGATCGGGTTGGAAGCGCCCAAAGGTTCCGCCAGGGCCCCTGGCGCGGACTCCGCTCCCAAAGGCGCGTCCAGGGCTGTGCCCAGGCCTGGTGGCCCCCGGCTGCTCTGCCCAGCGAACCGGCTCGAAGATATTTCAGGAGCACGGGAAATTCCCAAGTTTTCCGCGTTTCCTCCGATTATTTTGCGCGGCATAATAGCAACCCGAATTCAATGGCGTGATGCTGAGGAATGATTTTTATCAGGGGATTAAACGTCTTTGAAAGGCAAGCCCCTCCCCGGGCCTAAGGGCCTGAGAAGGTGGCCCCGCGCTGCGCTGTCGCAGGCAGAAGGAATGTCCGCCCCTCGGGTGGCCTGGCGGAAATTGACTCCGGGGCCAACCGCTTCCCCGACTCTCCTCGGTGTCTTTGATTGGGAAAGAAGGAGGGACTGTTAACCCGAATTTTCGTTTGACTCACATCCTGGTGGTCTGAGGACCCAAAGGATCATTTGTTTTTATTTGTTTAAGGCATGAAAAAAATGCAGAATTAGGCAAAACCCGCATGGTGAAACATTCCAGATTTGAATTCATTTCCCCCCAGAGAGAAGCGGGCTGGGGCTGCGGAGGCAACATGTCCTTTCCGGGACTTGGGAATTTGGCGAGGGCCTCTGCCTGGACCCCACAGTAGGCGAAATGTGTTCCCCGTTTTATCTGGGCACAGCTGCCTGGTGTGGCAGGGGTTGGCCTGACCAGTGCTGGCTCACGGGCCGTGCTCGAAGTCGGTGTTGAAGGCATACGGAAAAGACTGCTCTGCACTCTGGATGTCTGTGGACGGAGCCGCAGGTCCAGGAGGAGCCAGAGGCGGTTGCACACAACCTCTTCCAACTGGACCTCACATTTGAGGGTGACCAGAGGGCCAATGGCATGTGGGGCGGGAGAGGCCCAGGAGACAGTTGAGATCATCATAGGATCGATCCACTGGAAGAAGCCCCCTTCGAATGCAGTCCCTTTCCCAGCCTTCTCCATACCACAGGACTTGGCCTGGGTGTGCCCTTCGGGACAGCGGGCCTTGCTCCACCTGCAGTGTCTGGGGCTGCCCTTAGAGCCCTGTAGGAGCTCACTGCTCCACGGGTAAGACTGGAATTTGGAGATCTGGATTCTGCCACAGTGGCCTAGCCGGGGCGCTCAGTGGACACAGATCAGTGTTCGGCCAGCATACCCAATGTGGTCTTGGACCTGGCGCAGGACCTCCGTCTGGGTGTTTCATCAGCCCTGTTAACACCCATGGCCCCAATGTGCCCAGCAGTGGGAGAAGGTCCGGCCGGGACAGGCCCGCCAAAGCGGCCATCCCGCATTGGGCCGCCCCCCACCCATCACCTCTTCCCAGTTATGCTCGGGCCTTGAGCATGGGTATGTTTCATCCGAACGCTTAGTTTCCTCATTTGCAAAAAGCAGACAAGAACGTCTGCTCTTCTGGGTGGTGGTGAGAACTGGAGAACATCCTTTCCGAGGGCCACATGAATAGATGGCATTGTTACTCACCATTACCTAGTTTTTAGGGGGCCCATGACGCTCCCGCGCGCTCTCTTAACCCCCTCCCTCTTTCTCTCTCGGCCTCCTAGGGCGCCTGAGCCCCCCAGCATGTACCCTGCGCAAGCACAAGACCAACCGCAAGCCGCGGACGCCCTTCACCACCGCGCAGCTGCTGGCGCTGGAGCGCAAGTTCCGACAGAAGCAGTACCTGTCCATCGCCGAGCGCGCCGAGTTCTCCAGCTCGCTCAGCCTCACCGAGACGCAGGTGAAGATCTGGTTCCAGAACCGCCGCGCCAAGGCCAAGAGACTGCAGGAGGCAGAGCTGGAAAAGCTGAAGATGGCTGCGAAGCCCATGCTGCCCCCGGCTGCCTTCGGCCTCTCCTTCCCGCTGGGCGGCCCCGCGGCCGTGGCCGCCGCAGCCGGCGCCTCGCTCTACGGCGCCTCGGGCCCCTTCCAGCGCGCCGCGCTGCCCGTGGCGCCCGTGGGACTGTACACGGCCCATGTCGGCTACAGCATGTACCACCTGACATAGAGCGCCCCGGGGTCGCCCACCCGTGGCACCAGCCAATTCCTCCGGCCCTGGCCTTCTGCAAGCAGCAGGGGCCTCCCCCAGCCAGCTCCCTGTCCAGCACCGCCTGGCTCCCCCCTTTAGCTCCGGCTGCTCCCTGATTTCACTCTCTGAAGTCTGACCCTCTTCCAAAAACGTGACTGGAAGGGTCCCTTCTGTTGTTCTAGAATCTAGACCCACCCCCTCGTGTGACAGATGGGGACACTGAGGCCAGAGAGGTTAAGACATTGACCCGCGGGTCCCCAGCAGAGTTGGTGGTTGGGTCAGGACCAGAGGCCACTTCTCCAGCACCCCTGCCTCCTGTCCTGACACCAGGAGGGGGGAAAGCACAGAGAAATTCACGTTGGAAGATGCTGGAACGGAGGACCCTGGGAGAGAAGAGCATGCCGGGAGATATGGATCCCGGTCCTTCTATGGGAACACGACTTCAGCGGCAAAGCGTTTGCTTTGGGTTGGGGGCGGGGGTACACAGATGCGTTAGGAGGGTAGGTTGAAGGGACCTCTCTCTCACCAGTACCAGAAAAAAAAAATTGTAAAATAAAAATTTAAAATCCTCTTTCTATTTAACAGTACATTTGTGTGGCTCTCGAGAATCCCTTTGGAAGGGATCGGGTGTAATATACTGTATATTTGAAATTTTATTATCATTTATATTATAGCTATATTTGTTAAATAAATTAATTTTAAGCTACAAGAATGGATCTCGGTACTGATTGAGTCTTTTGAGTTGTACTTCTTGCCACCGCTTCTCACCTGCGGTTGCTTTTCTGTCTGATGGTGGTTTCGTACCGGCAACTTGCAGAGGTGCCCACAGGATCTTCGGGGACAGGAGGGGGTGTCTTTCTGTACACGGGAGGACAGATCCGCATTAGCAAAGTCAAGTGGAGAATTGAAGCAATTACCTGGGATAATTAGGCTCAATTTTCCAATTCACTTTAAGCTGAAATCGACACTTGTTCAGGCGACCCAGAACCGACTCTTTCTTTTTTTCTCCCCCTTTTAACCTGTCTCCGAAAACAAAGCGAGTCACCCAAATGGTCTGATGCCTGCAGACAGCTAACCCAGACAATTCCCACCCCACGGCCCTGCTGTTCCCACCGGAGGCCAGGTGGGGTGCAGGGATTGCTTTGCCGCCTTAAGTCGCCGCGGCAGGGTTTGTGGAACTAATTTTGAGCTGCCAGAATGTGAGCGCCTTCACACCCCCAATTAAGACCGGGACCGACCCCTAGGGGGGAAAAAACACCAAAAAAAAAAAAAAAAAAAAAGAAAAGAAACCACTGAAAACCCAGGGCGACTGCTCCCCGCCTTTGCGTGTCCTCTGCGTGAGCCCTACCTCCAAACTCTCGCAAACGTTTTTCTTTTAATACAGAAGGTTAACTTCAAGCCTCCAGGAGGATACACTGGAGCCAGCGCCAAGTGTAGCCTTGAGGGGGGGGGGGGGTGTTCCTGCAAGGATGTTGCCCTTTTGGTCAACAAAGCCTGCTATGTTCCAGGCACCGCTCTGTCCTCTTTCGAGTTGGGGGACCCCCAGACTTAATTCTCACTAGACTTGCACATATCTCTTCCCGCCACCCCGCCTCTGTCCGCAGTGGCTGGCGCCTCCAAACCGCGCGCAGGACAGCCGGGCAGCCAGGGCACGAGGCGGGCCCTTATGAAGCCGGGAAGCCGGCAGATGAGTGGTTGTTAAAGCCCAAGTACCTGGCCTTGGGCTCGGGGAGAGCGGACGTCCCCACAGAGGCAAACGGGTGCGCAGAGTGGAAACCCCGTCTGGGGCGCGCTGGGGACGTCCAGCCCCAGGGACCGAAGGCAGGTCCGCCTAGGAACTCCCCCAGAGCGCGGGCTTTCCCCGCACGCACCCTGAGCGGGCGGGCGGGCGGGCGCTGGTTCCAAGGTATCCAGGGTCTCCAATCCTTCAGCCTCCGTGGCTCCGCAAATATTCCTTTCTCGCGGCGGGGCCTGCAGTCTGAACTTGCCACAACTCTCCCCCCCGCGCCCCTTTAAGGGAAGAAAATAAGCTTGCTGGGGAGTGCGGTTCCGCGGCACCGAGGTGGGCTGGGGAAGCTCCGGTCTCTGGGCTTCGCGCCCCCAAGAGAAGCGCACAGAGTCCCACCTTAAGCAGTGTTCAGACTCCCAGGCCCACGCGGCCCTTAAAGACGGTGAGGGCTGAGGTGCGTTGCTGCTTCTTGCGAGTTCAGATAGGACTCCCCCCCGCCCCCGCATACATTAAGCAACCCAGCCCGAGTGGCCATGCACAGGGGACCCACCCTGGCCCCCACAAACCTTATGGGTTCCTTTCTGGAACCCCTCTGGCGACTCTCCTTTCCTGGGGAGAGCATTGCGACTGCCTGACTTTGGGTAGAGAAGATCCCTCCATCTCATGGGTCCTCAGTTTTCTCATCTGCGAAATGGGCCTGGGAATCTCCCCCCCCCCCCCCCATCCCCCGCCCTCAGAATTTTGGAGGAATGTCAGCGAGCCCTGTGCAGACGGTGCCCAGGGAATACCCGGGGGATCTGAATTTTCTCAGTTGGCGGTGCGCACCGTTCGTGGCACCGGAGTGCTGTCAACGCGCGTAGGAAAAGGGGAACGGTGGGGCTCGCTCTGGGTCTCCTCCGGCGGGGACTTGGCAATTTAGGGTCCAGGCAGAGTCAGAGCAACGTAATTGCATAATGAGCAAGGCTCGCGCTCCGCCGAAGCGCCCTGGCTCCAGCGAGGCGGTAGCTGCAGGCGAGGCAGGCGCGCCCCCTTCCCCCACCCGGGGGCTCGGCGGGAGTGGAAGGGACCCCGCCCCCGCTCCCGCCTGGGGTCCGGGTTTCCTTCCACTTCTATGCCCCTTGGTTTTCTCACTTTTATTTCTTTTCTCCCCTTTCTTTGCCCCCTCTTCTGTTTAATCCCCTCTCTGGACAGGGCGTGCGCACAGAAAGTGCTCAATACACGTTCGCTGGGTCCGAGCGGTGCGCTGGCGTGGGGTGAAGGCCCCCAGCCAGGTCCTGCCCGTCTCATCGCACTGCTTTTCACCCACCCCAGCCCCTCAAACGCCATCGCTGGTTTATCAAGCGAGGGCGGAGGGGGCTGCGGGTCCCCAGGCCCCGTCCTTTGCGGATCAATCACGCTGAGTCTCCACCCACCGCGCCCGCAGGAGTTCCCGCACGCGCGGCCTCTTCCGCGCCTCCCGAAACCCCAGGAGATGTTTCACCAGGGAGACGGCCGTGGTCCCGAGAGGTGACCTGGTTCTCCAGGTCACACAGCCAGCGAGGGGCAGAGCAGGGATTCGAACCCGGGTTCCACTCCGGGACCCCCGCCCCCCGCCCCCGCTCCCTGCGGTGGGGCAGTGCCGGGCCTGCTCTCGGCTGTAAAGGCCGGCGAAGCGCGCAGGTCGCTGGAAACGCGCCGCCCTCGCTCTACGAGGGTAGCTCCTTCCTGTTCGGACCTGGAGCAAGCGCAATCCCTGGGGGGAAAGCGGGCGTCTCCCCGCCCCTGCACCCCATCTGTGGAGGCGTTTTCGTTTTGTTGGGGAGGAGACCAGCCTCGATCTGCAAACTCAGCTTCTGGCCGCGCTGGCGGGACCAGAGAGGCCGCGCGGGCCTGGGGTGCAGCCGCGCGGGGTCGGGGCTGCCGGGCGGCGGGACGGGCGCTCCCAGCGCCGGGTGGGCGGGCGCGGCGGACGTCGGCGATTCGTGAGGCTGGGGGGGGGGGGGGGAGCGCCTTGTTTTAGGGTTCCTTTCTCTGCTCGCCGACCACGGGCTGAAGGCCCAGGTCGTGCCCGAGGCCCCATGAGGACAGTGACTCACGAGGCAAACCGTACGGCTGTGAAGCTGCGAACGTGCCGGAACCGCCCCCCCTCTCCACCCCCTCCCACCCCCGCAACGCACCGAAGGACCCCCACCCGCAGCCCGGAGGTGAGCCGGCGGCCCGGCCCGCGCCCTGCCCCAGCCCTCCAGGGCGCAGTGGGAAGCGGCGCGGACAGGCCCAGGCCGCCTTTCAACTCGGCGGCTGGCGCCGGCCTGGCCGCGCCTCCGGGGCCCTGCGCTCTCCCCGGCTCCTTCCCCGCCCTCCCGGCCGCGCACACCGTGGCCGGGCCCGAGGCCCCTGGAAGCTCCTTCACCTGCTCCCCTCCCCGCCCCGACCACCAAGTGTCCGCTCTCTGGAGCACCTCGGGCCTCACTCAGAATCTCAGATTGCCTTCCGCTCCCGGGACCTCTCCCCCTTCCCCAGCGCGCGCAGCCCCCTCCAGGCCCAGGAGACCCGCTCAGCGCCGGCGCGCCTCCTCACAGCGCCCTCCCGCGGCCCTCGGCCACAGCCCCATCTCTGCAGCTTCCGGCCTGAGGCCAGACTAGGCTCCCCCTGTGACCCAGAGCGCCTACCCGCCTACACACACACACACACACAGGATCAACACGCATCATCAATGATCAATGTATGCATACACAGCACACCAGCATGCTCCGCAACAAAACACGCATCTAACACAAATAAAACCAATGCAACACATGTACAACAAACACACAGACACCAAACACATTCAAACAACATACAATATACACACAAACAAAAACAGCACACATCACCAACCACACACACACATACACACACACCTCCAACAAATACAGACACCCAAATAGTATCTTCCAAACACATGCAATGCAACACACATCACACACACACACACACACACACACACACACACACACACACACACAAACACAGGCACCCAACCAACACAACCTAAAGAGGCTGCCCACTCTGTACACACAGGACCACACCCCCCATCAACACCTCCTCATAATCGCATAGCGCATCATCTGTAGAGGCAAATCCACACCCTCAAGGTCACCACCCTCCCCCATCCCACAGCTCTGCCACCTGGGACCTGCTGACAGGGGCAGACACACACACCATCTCCCGGGAGGAGACCCAGAGATACACATCGATTGGGGGCAGACAATCCCCGGGAAAGGACGTCCTGAGAGAGGCCAGGCAGCGAGGCCCCTAGCCTAGGAGAACAGGCCGCCAAGCTCAACACAGGACCAGCTCCGAGCTCCGAAGCTTGCTGTGTGGGGAGGATCCCGGCGGGTCTGTGGGAGCCTGGTTCCCCTGGGGTGCTGTCAGTCCCACTCAATCCCGCCATACAGGCCTGAGGCAGACCTGCCACAGGGAGGCAGTGAGAGCTGCCTGAGGGATGGCTAGGAACTTCCTCACAAGAACCCGAGGTGACTTCAGCTCTCCTTTCTCCTCCTGGGGCTTCTCCTCTGCACCCCACCCCCTACGTCTGGCATGCCCACCTTTGGCTGCCTCTGCAGAGAGTCTTGGAGCTCCTGCCTTCCCAGGAGTCAGACCCGAAGTGGAGCGCTGCTGAGCTTGCAGAACGCAGGCCCGAGATCTGGAAGGTCTGTTCAGGTGGTGCTTCAAGAAGCTGTTGTTGCCGAAACCGGTTTGGCTCAGTGGATAGAGCGTCGGACTGAGGGGTCCCAGGTTCGATTCAGGGCATGTACATTGGTTGCGGGCACATCCCCAGTGCGGGGTGTGCAGGGGGCAGCTGGTCGATGTTTCTCTCTCATCTATGTTTCTAGCTCTCTATCCCTCTCCCTTCCTCTCTGTAAAAAATAAATAAAATATATTTTTTAAAAAAAGATGGAAAACAACAGTGACTGATTTAAAAAAAAAGGAAAGAAAAAGCTGTTGTCACGCCGAGGTGAGAATGGTGAAGGCTCCTGTGCAGGGAGTCTGGCTACCTGGCCTTACCAGTCGGAATCCTGGTATTGGCACTGACTAGCTGTGCGACCTTAGTCAAGTTCCTTCACCTCTCTGAGCCCCACGTTCTTCATCTAGAACGTGTGGAGTCGTGGTAACAATCTTTGTATGATAAAACTGCAGGCTGCTCTGCGGGCCTTCTGGTGGTGCGGTGGGTTCCATCTCAAAGCCTCCTCCCTCCCCCCTGCAGGTCCAGTTTCCCGTCTCGCACTCCTGGCACCGTTGGGACTCCTGCGGGGAGTCCTGTCCCTTTGTTGCCACTCAGATGAGCCACCTGAGGGTAGCTGGACTCTGGTGCTTTGGGATGCTTCTTAAAAAGATGCCTTCTTTTTGCCCTGGCCACTGTTGTTCAGTGGTTAGAGCGATGGCCACACACCAAAGGGCCTCAGGTTCGATTCCCAGTCAAGGGCATGTACCTGGGTTGCAGGTTCAATCTCTGGCCTGATCATGGTGAGACCAATCAATGTGTCTCTCTTACATAGATGTTTTTTTTTCTCTCTCTCTCTCTCCTCCCTCCCTCCCTCCCTCCCTCCCTCCCTCCCTCCCTCCCTCCCATTCTCTCTAAAAATCAATGGGAAAAATATCCCTGGGTGAGGATTAACAACAACAACAAAAGATGCCTCGCTTTCTCTCTGATGACCTTCCAGTGGCAGCCGGGACTCCTCCACAGAAGAAACGGCCATTGTCAGGGCCACACCGACTGGAAGCGAATGTTTGGGGTAGACTGAGTGACCCACCTCTGGCGTTCTCTAAGATTCAGGTTCCACTTCTGCTAAATGGGCACAACCATGACTCCTGGCAGGGAGAGAAGGGGAAAGCTCTCCCCCACCTCCATGCTGTTGGTCTGTTCCATCATCTGCGTTCCCAGCTCGGGGAGGGGAGTCACAAAGGCCTGTCCCTCCTGATGTGACAGCAGCGGATACGATTGAGCCCTCACGCCCCAGGACCATTGCAAGAGTTAGTTCCATGTGGATCGTGCTCACGATTTCTCACAAGCAGGCAGGTGTGCGTCATTGGCATCCCACTTCTCGGGCCAGGACATGGAGGCACGGAGCTGAGTGAGCCAGGTGGGCTCACGCAGCTGATGAGAGCCAGAGCCCAGCTTCTGCCCAGGCAGCCCCTGCTGGGCACTGCCGCCACCGGGCCGGTCAGCCTCGGCTTCCAGGCCGGTGTGGAGGAAGATGCAGGTGACCTGGATTGAAATGTGCCTTGAGAACTGGAGTGCCAGAAGGAGGGGGATGGGATGGCCAAAGTCTCACTCTTGGTCCTTGACCTATGGTCCTTCTGGCTCCTTGGAAGCGGGGAAGTTCCAATCCCCAGAGGGGCTCGGGTGGGGCAGGTCTGAGGCTGGAGGGATGAGTGGGGCAGAGACCCAGAGGTGTTCTTGTCCTTGGATGGTGACAGGAAGGGTGGGAGACTGCACCACTGTGGACCCGGAATTAGAAAGTTTCATCTTTTAATCCCTCTCCCAGTGACTCAAGCACTCTTTTTTTATTTTTAAGTATTTTTTTTTCTCATTTTATTTTATTTTATAAATCTTTATTGTTCAGATGATTGTTACAGGTGTTCCTCTCCCCCCGCCCCATAGCTCCCCTCCACCTGATTCCCCACCCCACCCCATACCCTTACCCCCCCGCCACTGTCTTCATCCATAGGTGTAAGATTTTTGTCCAATCTCTTCCTGCACCCCTCAGACCCCCTTCCCCCTGATAATTGTCTGTCCCCTCCCTTTCTATGTCCCTGATTCTATTATATTCACCAGTCCATTCTGTTCTTCAGATTTTTTTATTTGCTTGATTTTTAGATTCACTTGTTGGTAGGTATGTATTTGATGTCTTTTTGTTGTTCATAATTTTTACCTTTACCTTTTTTTTCTTCTTCCTCTTCTTAAAGAATACCCTTCAGCATTTCATGTAATCCTGGTTTGGTGGTGATGAACTCCTTTAGCTTTTTCTTGTCTGTGAAGCTCTTCATCTCACCTTCAATTCTGAATGATAGCTTTGCTGGGTAAAGTAATCTTGGTTGTAGGTTCTTGCTGTTCATCACTTTGAATATTTCTTGCCACTCCCATCTGGCCTGCATAGTTTCTGTTGAGAAATCAGCTGACAGTCATATGGGTACTCCCTTGTAGGTAACTAACTGTTTTTCTCTTGCTGCTTTCAAAATTCTCTCTTTGTCTTTTGCTCTTGGCATTTTAATTATGATGTGTCTTGGTGTGGTCCTCTTTGGATTCCTCTTGTTTGGGGTTCTGTGTGCTTCCTAAACTCGTAAGTCTATTTCTTTCACCAGGTGGGGGAGTTTTCTGTCATTATTTCTTCAAATAGGTTTTTAATATCTTGCTCTCTCTCTTCTTCTGGCACCCCAAAAATTCGGATGTTTGTATACTTAAAACCATCCCAGAGGCTCCTTATGCTATCCTCACACTTTTGGATTCTTCTTACTTTCCACCTCTCTGGTTGGGTGTTTTTTGCTTCCTCATGTTCCAGATCTTTGGTTTGACTCTTGGGGTACAGTGATCTACAGTTGAGTTTCTGTATATTCTTTATTTCAGACAGTGTATGCATAATTTCTGACTGGTCCTTTTCCATTTTTTTGGTATTCTCATTAAGGTCCTTGAAGGTCTCTTCAAGTTTATCAGCGGTTTTTAGAAGATTCTTGAGTAACCTTATAAATGTGGCTCTGAACACTGTGTCATCCATTAATTTACTTTCCTCCATCTCTTCTATTCGTGACCTGCTTCAGTGTCTCCACATTTTGGCTGCCTCCCTGTGTTGATGGAGTGGCTTTGTGTGGTCAGTGACCTATAGGGGCTGGTAGCTCAGCTTCCCCAATCTCCCTTGGTGGTCGCTCTTGGTACCCCCCTTTGTGGGCTGAGTGCAAAGTCTTGGTGTTGTTAAGCCTTGATTGCTGTTGGTACACTGGGAGGATTTGACTTCCAGTCCAATTGGCTGTGAGGATCAGCTGTGTCTACGCCGGGAAACAGCCTTATTCAACTAGACTTGCAAAATTGTAAAAGCCTCTGTGCTCAGCTTGGATGGGGCGGAGTTTCAGGGTGGAGCCTACAGCCTTGGCTTCCCGTCAGCCCCGCCCTATGAGGTTCCTGGGTCTCAGTGTCCCTCAGTGTCCCTCTGTACTCCCTGCAAGCACCTCTGAGAGAAAGGCACCCTGGAGTTTTGCCTGCTGCCAAACAGTCTAGTCTCTCCCCCAATGAATCTGGATTCCCAGATTCTCGCCCGGATCTGGGTTTCAGTGCAGTCGGAACTGGGGCTCAGTGCAGTCTGGAGCTTTTGTCTCCTTCCCGCTAAGGCAATTCAGCGGCACAGTCAACAGTCCGTCCTCTGCGCGCATTCACGTGCGCGCCTCTGGAGCTCTGCCTTTCGCTGCTCCCCTGAGTTTCCGCCTTACAGCCCAGATTCCCCAGTATGATCCTGGCTTCCCAGGGTCTCGCCCGGAACTGGGGTTCAGTGCAGTCGGAGCTGGGGTTCAGCGCAATCTGGAGCTTTTATCTCCTTCCCACTAGAGAACGCCGGCCAGGTACTCAGCCGCCTCGTCCTCTCTGGCTCCGTCCTACCCGCACGCGCGCCCATGTCTCCTCCCGTGTCTCCGTACCTCAGGCTCCTACGGCTCCTCTGATTTTCCTTGTGGTTTTCTCTTTCCTTCTAGTTGTGGGCGTTTCAGTCAGCCAGCTTTCCTGTGGTTCTGGATGATGTCCGTTTTGACTTTTAGTTGTATTTTTGAAATTGTTGTGCGAGGCTGCAGGTTAGGTGTTTACCTATGCCGCCATCTTGGTTTTCTCCTATTTTTAAGTATTTTAAATAATATAATTTTATTGATTTCAGGGAGGAAGGGGAGGGGGAGAGAGAGAGAGAGAGAGACATCAATGATGAGAGAGAATCATTGATCCTACATGGCCTCTCCTGGGGATCAAGACTGCAACCCAGGCATGTGCCTTGACCAGAAATTGAACTGTGACCTCACTCTTATAATTCCTACTAGAGGCCTGGTGCACAAATGCATGCACCATTGGGGTCCCTCGGCCTGGCCTGTGAGATTGGGCTGCAACCAGCTCTCCGACATCCCCCGAAAGGTCCCGGATTGTGAGAGGGTGCAGGCCAGGCCAAGGGACCCCACCAGTGCACGATTGAGACCCTGGAAGAATTCAGGAGGTTGGCCAGCCAGGGAGGGACTGTGGAAGGGCTCCAGGGCATGTCTGGACCATCTCACTCAGTCCCGATGGGCTGGACCCCAGCAGCAAGCTCACCTACTGATTGGAGCATCTGCCTCCTGGTGGTCAGTGCACCTCATAGTGAGCAGCCTTAGCATATCATTAGCATATTACGCTTTGATTGGTTGAACAGACGACCAGACACTTAGCATATTAGGCTTTTATTATATAGGACTAGAGGCCCAATGCACAAAGATTCATGCAAGAATGGGCCTTTCTTCCCTTGGCTGTCCGCACCGCCTTCGCTCTGGCTGGAGCCGCCTTTCTGCTCTGGCCTGTAGCCACCTTTCCACCTTCCCATGCTGCCCAGAGGCCTGGAGCGGCTGGGGTGATGCACAATGCCTACGTCATCACCATGATGCAAGCATCCCGCCCCACCACTGGCCGCTTGGGGACTGTGTATGCAAATTAACCTTCCATCTTTGTTGGGTTAATTTGCATACTCACTCCTGATTGGCTGGTGGGTTTTGCGAAGGTACCATCAATTAGCATGTTACTCTTTTATTAGGTAGATTACAAGTAAGGCAACTAAAGCACAGAGCAGGGAAGTGACGTGCCCAGGGTCACACAGGTGTCTAAGGCCAGATCTGTGTTCTCCACCATCCACTGCTGCTGCCTGGGCCGAATGCAGAAAATCATCCAAGTAGTGAGTTTAGTTGACTAGGGGACCTGGAGGCCCGGACACCCAGGCAGGAGTGCTTGGCAGAATTCTCCTCCAACTGCCGGCACGTCTGACCAGGCCGCCATGTGCTAGGCACTTGGTGCATCCCTAACCCACGCCGTGGGACCTGGAGGAAACCTTCCGGATGCTGGTTTAGAGATGCACCATTGTCACCAGTGGGTCAATGTCCTCTTTCACAGACCAGGAAATGGAGGCTTGAGAGGGTCATGCCACGTAGCCAAGGTTAAAGTCTGGGCAAAGTCTGGATCCCCAACTTTAGCCCAGTGTTCTTTTATAAACTCAACTAGTAGCCCTGCACACGAATCCATGCGCCAGTAGCTCGCTGCCACCCTCCAGTAGCTTCCTTCCCCCCACCTCCCCCTCATAGCTTGCTGCCCTGCCCCCTCCTGTAGCTCTCCAATGCCTGCTTGTAGCTCACTGCCCCACCCTCCTGCTGATCCGTGACCTGGTCGTTAAGCGGTCGGTCATTAAGCTGATCGGCGTTGACCATGGTCCTGCACATTACATCTTTATTATATAGGATGGCATGGACCAGACAACACACTAACTGATAAATAGGAATTGAAGGGGAAATGAATGCTTGTGGCGGGGTGGGGGGGGGGGGGGTAGGAGTAACGGGCAGGGATGAGGAGCGCTATGCAAATGGGCAAGGCGGATTTCTCTGGGGAGGTGACTTGTGAGCCGAGGGGAGGAGCCTGGAGTCCTAAGAGACAAGGGAAGACTGTCTGGACAGGAAGCCACAGTGCAAAGGCCCTGAGGCAGGAGCCAGGCTGGCCAGGCTGCAACCGGTGGCCGACGGGGTCCCTTTGAGCTTCTGCAGCTCTGGGTGGCTAGTGAGGAGTGTGGTGGGGGCCACGCCAGAGGGGTGGCTGGGTCCAGTCAGAGTGGACGTTGTGGCCACCTGGACCACCGGGCCTCCAGAGAGGTGCTCTGTCTCTGACAAACCCTCTTTTCTTCTATGCTGCCCCTCTTTTCTGAGATACTTCACCCCAGGTCCCAACAACCTTTCTCTTCCCTCCCAAGCTTGCTCTGAATGAGACCCCATGCCCAGGGGCCCAGCTCCCTCCATGGAGTCCTCACCCGCTCAAGTCAGCTGTGCCAGCTGGGCCTCAGCTGTGAGGCTGCGTTGGAGGCAGACACCCAACTCTGCTCGCTGGCCCCTCCCCCTGACACCTGCCAGCTGTGCGCCAGCTGTGTAGGGGGCGGGGTGGGGGGGCTCCAGGCCTTTATTCCTAGAGCTCAGCCACCCTTGGTCCTTTGCAGCCCGCCCCCTGCCCATCTCCCGGCTTAGGAAACCGAGACCTGGACGGAATCCAGAGAAGGAAGGGCAGTGCCCGGTATTGAGAGATCTGGGTGCCAGGCCCCTGATCTGACAGATGAGCACTGTCCCATTGAACCCTCACGAGCTCACTGCTGCTCAGAGAAGTGAAGGAACTTGCCTGAGGGCACACAGCCAGACCAGATTCCAATCCACCCAGGCCAGCCAGGCGCCCAGGTGCAGAATATGAGGAAGTACGGGCCCTCGGGGTGCAGGCGCTGGTTGGGGCCTGGAGGGAGGGATGGCCTCCAGAAAGGGGAGGCACTCGCTCCTCCGTTATCTGAATGAGTGTCTCATCCTGCCCGTTTAAGGGAACCCAAGTCTGTGCCGGCCAGAGACTCCATGTTGAGTACCCCCGCCACTCTCCTCGCCCCACGCTCTCTGAAGGCAGGCTATGCGCGGACGGTCTGATTCCTTCTCCTTGTGCTGGCGGGCATTCTTGGGTTTGATGCTCCAGTCACCACCCGGAGGTTCTTAGCCATTTCATCCTTGAATTTACGTTTTGTAAGTTTGTAAGTGACATCGGACAGGGTGGGGGCTTAGACCTGGCTTCCCATGTCCCCGGGGGCGGTTCTGGGCTGCAGCTCCCCTGCCCCAGGATGGCTGGCCTAGGCTCCACCCAGCGACTGCTGCTGTCCTCCACGGGCAGGTGCCTGGGTGCCAGTGGGCAGAGTCGGGCTGGTGCCCACACCCTGTGCCTGTCGAGGTGGGCATGGTGTTGACACATGCTCAGTGGGCGGTCTGGTGGGGGTGGGCCTCTTGCCCTCCCCTGACTCAGGCGCCTAGCACGTCCCAGCACAGAGACTGCCATACCCTGGGGGGGTCCCCCATCTGCCGTGGGTGGGGGCAGTGGGTCTGAGGGGAGAGGAGGTGCCTGGCTCGGCTTCCCTGCTGTTGGTTAGACCTGGTGACTGGCAGGAGGGGAGGGCCGGCAACTGGTGGCCTGGGTACTCGCAGGGCACGTCACAGTTGGGGGTTCCTAAGTGCCTGTGTGGATCTGCACCGCCTGCCAGTCCCGCCTTGCGTGCTTAGGGAGCGGCATGAAATAACGCGTGGAGCGAGATGGGGACAGCGGAAGGCTCTGCTGGGGCCTCACTCAGCCCTGTCCCCGCTTCCTGAACAAGGGACCGGGCCGCCGACCCCGTCAGCAGAGCGGAGCCTCCAGGGGTCGGGCTCAGGGAAGAGCCGCCTCGAAGCTAACGAACGAGTCTCCGTAAAACAGGGCGCCCCTCTCCCCGGGGACCCGGCTTTACGAGGAGGTACTCTGGGTGCCTCCCCAGCAGGAGCTGCTGCCCGGTGCGGGGTGACGTGTCTGCAGCAGGGGCTCTGGAAGTTTCAGACTCAGAGTCAGAGGGCTGGCCGGGCACGGAGACAGCCAGCTATTGGCACACGTCCTGACGGTCCCTGGGGGAAACTGAGGCCCAGGGAGAGTTTCTGGGTGACAGTCCCAGGAAAGAGAATCTCTGCCCTTCTGGTGCCTCGGGGGAGAAGGGCAGTAAGCAGAGGTTGTGCAAATACACAGGAAAACATCATTTTAATAAATCCAGCTGCACCGAGGTGGTTCTGTTCCTATCCGCCTTCGCCATGGGTCCCCGCTGCCCCGGGAGAGGTTCCGCTTTCTCTCCCGCGATGTCCGGCGCTGGGCTGAGCATCGCTCACGCTGTCGTGTGGAATCTTCCTGATGGCCCATTTCGTAGGTGGGGAAACAGTATTCTGAGAGTTAGGAGACTTCCCTGAGGTCACATGGTTATTACGTGTGGGGTCTGGGCTGGAACCATGTCTGTCTGACTCTGGAGCCTGGGCTCGATACTCTCGCCTCTCCCTGCCCCCCTTCCCAAGACTTTTCTTTTGCTGAATGCTCCCCTTTCTTCAGTCCTGATAGAAGGGTTCCTAGACCCTGCAGCCGGCTGGCTGGTCAGTACTGTCTAGTTCTCCGCAGCAGCTCTAGGAGGGATCTTCTCAAAGTTTTAACCTGACCACGTTGCTCCCAGCTCTTCACCCTTCAGTGACTTCCCATGCGGCTCGCAGTGAAATGCAGGGTGCTTACAGCCCACCAGACCCCACCTGCCCTGGCTCCCCCGACCCCCGTGACCTTCCCAGGCACTCCTGCCGAGGTAACTGCGCTGGCCTCCTCGCTGCCTCTCAAGCACAGCACACACCCCTGCCCCAGGGCCTTTGCACGTCTTTGCTGGCGCCCGGGCCTGGAACGATCCCCCAGGTATGCGTAAGCCTCTCTCCCAGGTTTCCGTGTCTCAGACAAGTCTTGCAGATGCCCATGTCTGAGACTCACCGCCGCCACCCCGTGCTCTCTCCCAACCTTGCTTTGCTTTTCTTCACATAACGTACTGCCGGGCTCGGAGGACGTGGGACCTGGTTCCTTATTCTGTTTCTCCCTCCCTTGACTCCTAGCGCCGTGAGGGCGAGGGTGGGACTTGCGTCGTCCCCTGCGGAACCCCAGCACCCAGACGTCCGTGCATGGCAGGGCTCCGATGTTCATTCGTCAAGTGAGGAATGAAGCCTCAGACACGGGAGGGGCTGGGCTGAGACATCCTGAGGGCGGCGTGGGCCCCGCAGGTCCTGGTGAGGCAGGTGGGTGGCAAATGGGTCCCTTGACTAGAGCCCAGTCCCCGTCTCTGCCCTCACTGCTGCCCATGTCAATGAGGAGGCCCGGGGGGCGGGAGGGGCCCGGGGGCCAGGAGGCAGGAAGGTGGGCGCTGAGCGTCCGGTAGCCTCCGATCCAACCGCTGGCCCGGCAGCTCCCAGAGCCCCGATTTGGGGTGGAAAGGTAAAGGAGGAAAAGGCAGCCTCTCTCCATGCCGGCCTGCCAGCTCCCACTCAGGTCTTGCCACTTCCCTACCCAGGCCGAGGCAGGACACCTCGAGCGAAGGCAGCGGCTCTGGAGGCAGCGCTTCCCGAGCGGGATGGGAGGGCACCAGTCTCCGAGCCCGAAGCCGGGTTCACTCACTGGACGAGTGACCTTGGGCCCCTTGCGCCCCTCTCTGGCGATCAGTCTTCCCACCTGTGTGAGGGCTGTGACCATTCCCGTCTGGGGCACCGGTACGAGGACTCAGTGAGTTGATGCACGCCATGTGCTTGGAATCGCATAAGCGGTTCAATAAGCCAGCTGACGATCAGGCTCCTGGGACTCAGAAACCAGGAAGCCCGAGGCTTCTGCTCTTTCCCGCCCCCGGCCCCGCCCTTCCCCAACATCAGCCCCAAGTCAGTGAGGGTGGGAGGGAGCAGAGAGGAGGAAGCCTGGGAGAAAGGCCCTGGGACACCCGCACACCCACCTGCGGACTCCCACCACCACCAGGGAGGCTGACACGCAGCGGTTATGAGTCCCTTCTCCAAAAATGAAACCAAGCCCAGAGAGGCTGAGGGACTTGCTCAAGGTTGCACAGCGAGGCCCTAGAATCGCCCTGGGGTCTGGGTTCCGGGTCGGTGCTTTAGCCCACGGCGTTGGTGCACTGGGCTGCTTCCCCCGCCCATCTGCCTTCTGTATTACAGCCGCTGCCCTTTTATCTCATGGGCTGGAGCCCTAAGACATAACAGCGAGGGGGACCCTGCTTCATCGCCGAAGCTAGGCCAGGGCACAGCCAGAGCCTCCGAGGCGCTCACGGACGGACGCTTCCACCAAGTCCTGTCGCCAGGGCGACGTATGCCGGGCGGTTATCCACAGGGATGTCCCAGGCCATTGAAGTCATAGCATCTGCGTGTGTGATGGGGGTGGGGGGGAGAGGGGAGAGTGATTTCTGTTTGCCGAGTACCTACTGGGTTCCCATCTCGTATTCCTTAATTTAATAGTCACACCAACAGCGGGGGAGGTGGGAGTCCACTCCAAGTTGTTCAGGGAATACTGGAACCCAGGTCGGTGGCTCAAGATCCCACAGAAAACGGCCAATAGTTTGGAATTCGCCTTAAGTTCCGTGGGACTGCAATGCACGCGTCCTTCCAGCCCACCCACGCTTGCTGTGAGCGTCCTTTCAGCGCGTTAATGAGCTCTGAAAGCACTCGGGAGGTGATTGAAAAAACACAAATTAAGGGAAAACTTATAAGAAGAAGAAAGAATTTAAAAATAAAAAAGCAAACAAGAAACAAACCAACCCCCAACTGTCTCTCAGTGTAGAGGTTTTTCCCTGGAGAAACAGTTATTATAAAGAAACAGCAACTCTTAAAATCAGTCTTTGGACTTGTTAATAGCCGGCTGGTAAGAGAATGCTAATGCAATGTTATTAGTTCTTTTTCTTGTTAAAATCTCATTTCAAATAATGCCGTTCGTCATCTCTTTTTTTTTACGAGGAACAAAAACAAATGTTTTCCAAAGCTTCAAACCAAAACCTCTGTGTGGGTTTCTTGTTTCGAGACAAAGATTCCACGTCTTTTCCCAGCTGGGAATCCCTCTCCCGGGCCCGCCTGTCCCTCCAAGTCCCACATGTCCGGCTGGCCCCACTGTCCCCGTCCCCGTCCCCGTCCTCACATGCTAGTCCTTGTCCTGGCAGAATGAGACCTGGGTTCAAATCCGAGATCCTTTTGCGTAAACCACTAAAACATCAGCTGTGTTTTAATATAAGCCGTATTTACATACATGGTCACTGAGAAATAAGCACGGAGTTCTTAAGAGTTTTTAAAAGTTGTTTTTGGAATTAATTTTGATTTTTTTTTAAATTAAGAAAGTAAGTTGATATAGTTTTGAAGGTCAAATGGCTGAAGAAGAGGGGGCCATACGCCTGTCGACGTATGGGCCCCCGCCCCTGCCTACCTCAGTTTTTCTGCCCAGAAGCACCCATTTCCAAGTTTTAGTTACTTCTTTTGGCATTTTCTTACCTGTTTCTAAATAACATAAATACATCAATCATCCTTGATTTTTCTGTATTAAATATTGCCAGTGAACTCTCCACTACAAAGAAGACTCGCTTTTACATGGGTTCCCCCGATTACCATCTCACGATTCTAGTTAGTTTAATTTTTTTGTTAAACCAATACTGTGTTGATTATTATTGTGTGGTGCTCGCTGATATAATAATAGTCATGCCACAGAGCGTGCCAACTTTAATGACATTTCTTGCCTTGTAAAACTTTTTCTTTTTCCTGGAGTTGATCATTGCCTGTATGTTTTATGTAGATTCCTATGCGCCTGTCACTCATTAATCTCTTTACTCTCTGAGAAATGGGAATTATTCTGGGCAAATTCACATATACTAGGTACTATCTCAGTTCCATTATTTTTTCTCCTTGGAGCCATTTCTCTTGGAGCACATTCCTGCCTCCCACTGTTTACCCTCCAGGCCACGGCCTAGCTGTCAATCTTGAATGTCCCTTCCCGTCACCCACAAGTTCCCTTCGTCTCTCTGCTGGTTGGACCCCTGGTTTCCTGGGTCCCAGGCCTCTCTTTGGTGTGGTTTGTTTCCTCTCTTTGTGGAGTGTCTCTTTTAGTAGCTTCCCAAGGCAAGTGTCTGAGGTGGTTTTCAAGCTGCTCTCACATTCCCATAATACTTTGCGGGAGTGCAGAATCGAGGCTCCTTCAACCTGGAACCATCTCTCCGTGGTCCCCTCACTTCCGGCTGCGGGTCGCCTGACGTCATTGGGTTTCCAGTCCCAGGCAGCCCCCCGGCTTCGCCCACACTGCTCTCCCACGTGTCGCTGTGGCCTCTGACGCTGGTCCCTGCTATCAGGGACCCAGCTCCCCGCCCGGGCCTGGCTATCTCACTCACTGTTGGACCCTCCATTTCTACACAATGCCTGGCACACAGGCGCTTATGAATACCGGCCAAATGAATACACGAATGCTGTGGACACTCTGAGATGGCATGATGTAGGATTAGAAAAAACCTCCTGTCAGGATGGGTTTCGAATAAGAACTACAAACTGCCAGCTATCTGTTAGTTATGGCAGTGGTCGGCAAACTCATCAGTCAACAGAGCCAAATATCAACAGGACAACGATTGAAATTTCTTTTGAGAGCCAAATTTTTTAAACTTAAACTTCTTTTAACGCCACTTCTTCAGAATAGACTCGCCCAGGCCGTGGTATTTTGAAGAGCCACACTCAAGGGGCCAAAGAGCCGCATGTGGCTCGCGAGCCGCGGTTTGCCGACCAGGGAGTTATGGGATGTAAAGTGCAGCACAGGCACTGTAGTCAATACTGTGATAATCGCTGTGCCTGCTGGCAGAGGGCGCAGACTTACCGGAGTGACCACTCCATAAGATACACACACATCCCATAACGATGTGGTATGCCCGAAGCGAACGTAATGCTGTGTGCCAACTGTAATTTAAACAATTTAAAAATCTTTTGTCTTACGAAGAGAGGGTGATATCCCGGATTTTGCATTTATGAGCTGGGACCTCCTGTCAATCACCCCCCTCAGGCCCGATGACCGCCACGCCTGTCCACACCCCCTCCTGGCCGCGGTGGACAGGAAGGAGCAAGGTCCCTCACACTCGGCCGCCCGGGCAGGCTCTGTGCTTTCCCCGGGGATTTTTCCAGACCCAGGTATAGGCCCTGCGGAACCCCCCAGTCCCCCGCTCCCCCGGTCCAGGCTGTGGAGTGACCCGGGCTGGTCTCAGTGAGGTCCGGCTGCTGGGCGTGGAGAGAGGCCCGCAATCTGAGGAAGTAGATGCTTTGGCTGGAGCCGCGCCTCCATCCCTCGGGAGCTGTCTTAGTGGAAAGGCATTTTTTTTTTCTCTCTTTTTCTTTTTTCGTTCTTTCTTTTTTTCCTTTTCTGCGTGCAGATTATCTGAGAACTGCCTGGCACTTGGGAATTTTCCACTGGCGCGAGCTGCGCCTGCCGCTGCCAAGGAGGGAGAGGGGGGTATCAGAGAGCACAACGCTGCTGCCAGCCTCAATCTGGGAGACTTTTTCCATCCTCGGGGCCATGTGCGAGGAAGCAGGCTCCGAGGCCTTCTAGGGAAAGCCTCCCCCTCTCTCCTCCCGGCATCGGAGCACTCGGTGGGGACGTGAGAAGGGTGTGGGGCAGCGAGGCCCACAACTTCATGTGCACTTATCATCCCCCCCTTTTGTGATGGGGGGGCCGTGCGGTTTCCGTACTGAGAGCTCATCAAACCGCGGTCCCATCTCCAGGCAGCGAGGCGGGGGAACCACTCCGTGTACCGCAGCCAGGGCCCCTGAACCTCCTCCCGGAGTCAGCGAGGAGCGACCGGGGACTGCGCTGCCCTCTGTGGTGGGGGGTCCCCATGTCAGCGACCTCCTCATCTCACCTGACATGTCCACTCTCTGATTCAGGTCCCCTCCAGGGAGACGTCTGGGACTTTTCCGGACGTACTGTCCCTCTCCTGCCTTAGAAGACAGCCCCTCCCCATGGATCCCGTGGAGACCGCCCTCACCGTGGGTCTGGGGCTGGGAGGGGGAGGGACAGACTCTGTGGTGGATGTCTATTGGCTTGTGAGGCATCCATCTCCCTGGAGGCTTCTGCCTCATCTTCAAGAGCCTGACCCCTGGGACCTTCCGACAGAGGGGATGGGCCACTCTGTGGGGTCAGAGGGCTCGAGGGACTTTCTTTTTTTCTTTTTTTTAAATATATTTTATTGATTTTTTACAGAGAGGAAGGGAGAGGGATAGAGAGTTAGAAACATCGATGAGAGAGACACCGATTCAGCTGCCTCCTGCACACCTCCTACTGGGGATGTGCCCGCAACCAAGGTACATGCCCGTGACCGGAATCGAACCTGGGACCCTTCAGTCCGCAGGCCGAAGCTCTATCCACTGAGCCAAACCGGTCAGGGCGAGGGACTTTCTTTTTAAAAAATATATTTTTATTGATTTCAGAGAGGAAGGGAGGGGGAGAGAGAGATAGAAACATCAATGGTGAGAGAGAATCATTGACCGGCTGCCTCCTGCACGCCCCCCACTGAGGACTGAGCCCACAGCTGGGCATGTGCCCTGACGCGGAATTGAACCATGACCTCCTGGTTCATAGGTCAATCAATGCTCAACCACTGAGCCAGGCCGGCCGGGCTCAAGGACTTTCAGTCTTTCAAAGTTCTCGTTGCTCCTATTCAGGGGTCTCTAGCTCAAGTCTAACACCCTGACGTGGGTGCAAGAGGCTCCCCGGCTGCCCTCAGCCGCCTGACAACGAGCCTGGGGCTTGGTCTTCAGCTCATCTGCCCTCCAGCTGCACGGACGGCATCTCGGACCCGTGGCTGGGCATCCTCTGACTCTGCATTTGGCGTCTAGTTGGTGAGTCATCAACCCGAGCCCGTCACTTTCTCCCTTGAATTCAGCAACAGCGTTTAGCAAACTCTCAGGTTTTATCGCCCGCCCCCCCCGCTCCGCTGCACCCCTCAGACGCCAGGGACACTGCCCAGGGGCACACACCTCCCTCCCACTGTACATCATCCCAAACAGGGTGAGGTGCTTAGCACCCACGCTGGTCCAGCCTGCCAGGGACTCCCCTGCCACCACCGAGGGGTCCTCAGGGCGCCTGGTTGGCGAGAGAGCCGACCCCACATTCTGTCCTGAGGGTCTGATCCCTTAGACTAGTCTGGGTACCAGATGTTTTGGGTTCCCCAGGATCAGAGCCCCCCCAAAGGGACTCTTGCCCAGTTGCTATGTTGAGGGGTTACTTTCTGACGAAGAGAGAGAGAGAGACGGGTGAGGAGAGGACGGGGCAAGGGACACTGCTTGGCAGGGACGCGGGTTCAGCTGAAGTCTAGCCTCAGCGCGATCCCACAGGGAGCTCTGGAGAGCCTCATGCTGTGTGGTGAGCGAGACTGTGTGTACACACATTAGTCAGAGGTTGGCTGCAGGCAGGCCTCGGCCAGCGTGGGGACAGGGCGGAGTTCCTCACACATGTTCCAAAAACCGGAGGGCCGGGCTCCAGGGACAGGGCAGGGAGGGTCCTCACAGGCGCCAGCGCAGTGCGAGAGGGGTGGGTGCCCGCCGGGGGGTGGGCCCAGCTGGACACCCTTGGCACCCACCGCAGCCGACCTCTGACTGGGTGGCAGTCAGCACTCTTGTCTTCTGGAGTCAGCCTCTCTGTCAGCGCCGTCGATTCTTGTCCCAGAAATCCTAACTGAGGTGCAACGCGCCGAAGAGTGGCCGGAACAATAGGACGGGGCGCTCAGAGAGGCGGTGCCTGGCCAGCGAAAAGGCCTCCACGGCCCGGCCGGGGGGCTCAGTTGGTTGGAGTGTCGTCCTGTATGCCAAACGGTTGTGGGTTCGATTCCCGGTCAGGGCACATACCTAGGTTGCGGGTTCCGTCCCCAGTCAGGATGCGTATGGGAGGCGACCTATCGATGTTTCTCTCTCTCTCAAATCAATTTTTAAAAGCCAAATATATCCTTGGGTGAGGAGTTAAAAAACAGATTTTGACTCAAAAGTTGTCTCTAGCTGTTGACATAAAAACCACTTTTCTTGCTTTACAAAGAGCTCTCGAGTTGTGATTCCACCAATTCACAAGCAGCCCTGTGTCGGGGGGAGGGGGTCCCCACTGTTCCCAGCGCAGTGAGGTGCCTGTTGTCAGGCCACAGAGCTGGTACGTGGCAGAGCCAGAGAGAGGAGCCGGGGCCCGGCACCGTCCACTGGTTACCCGCCCACTCCCACGTGTCCGCTGGGAGCTGTCACTGGATCTGGAATGCGTGCTTTTCCCTTCGTTCGGAGGAAGCACACGCTGGTGTGCGGTAGGGTTTTCCTGAACTGCAATCTCATGTCTGAGAGGGACAGATACGAGTGTGCCCAAGCTGTTAACGTTAGCCTGGAGGTTTCTCTCCACTTGTAAACGGACGATGGCCGGGGAGCCAAGCAGCGGTCTGTTCACACACACACACACACACACACACACACACACACACACACACACATCCCTCTCCGCCTTTAAGTCAAGGTCGGCGTTGCCCTGACTTGAGGAGGAGCAGGATGTTCGGACGAGTGGAAACATTTGGTGCATTCGCAGCCGACGGCAGTCTGGCAGCGCCAGGAGTGTGGATGGGCTCCGCGCACAGTAGGCAGTTTTTCAAAGTTCTCAGCGTGGAGCCAGGCAAGGTGGGGCATCCAAGAAGCTGTCTCCTGGGTGCTGCCTTGGGTGCAGCTGCAAATCGCTGCTGCGTGCCCTTGACACCTTCTACTCTGTGCACCGGGCGGGACCCGACTCTCCCCTCTCCAGGTGACAGAAACCCGCAGACTAACACCCAGGCCAGCGGTCCCTCCTCCCACCTGGCTGCCAAGGTCTCCCACTACCCTGACCTCTCTTCCACAGTCGGACACACCTCAAAGCTCCCTTCTGGCCCCCCGGAACCATGTCTTCTCAACACTCCTAACTCTAAATGTGAGCTTCTTCCCGTCTCTGTCTCAACCGGCCGTTTTAAGTCTCTGCCTCACCCTCATCACTCTCGTTTCCCAGGTGATGTATTTACTTAACATCTGTCCTTCTGCGCTGCAGGGTGTGCGCTCCATAAGGGCAGGAGTTGCACCTGTATTGTTCACTGTGGAATCCCTAGTGCCTGGCGCACAGTAGGTGCTCAGGAAATACTCCTGAAGGCACACTTCATGCTTTGCATCCCAAGCCTTTCCACCCTGCACCCCCACCCCACCGGGAGGCAGGCAGTGTGACAGGCCAGGAGACAGGCTGGGGCGGGGGAGAACTTTTTCAGGATTGCATGGCTGACGCAACCACACTCTCCCCAGAACTCCCCGGAGGTGGTCTCACAGCCACGCCGGGCCCTGCCTCCGCTGGAGACCCCCTTGCCCCACGCTGCGGGGTGTAGACCAGACAGACAGTGGTGGCCAGGCAGAGGGAGGCTCATGGATGCTTCCTCAGGGACAAAGTGTCACCTGAGAGAAGTGAGGCATGAAGGAGACCACGGAGCCACGCGGCCAGGCCATGCTGATCTTTGTGGATCCTCGCCCTGACGCTGTGAGGTACACACGCATTACTGCCCCTGTTTTCGGTGGGAGACAACGGCACGAAACAACGCACCCGCGTCACCCGACGTGCGAGCAGCGAACTTGGGTTCCCTTCCCGTGGTGGCCTGACCCCCAAGGGGTCTGTCCCCTGCACCGGCCACCTGGACTCTGCTCCCCAGGTGAGCGGCCAGGACGGTGACAGCCGGCGGTCCTCCTATGCTCACACAAGGCGCCATGTGGCTTCCGCCCGGCCCTCGGGCCCACTCTCTCCTCCGCAGCCCCTGGGAGCCCGCAGAACAGCCTGTTCCTTTGGCTGGAAGGAAATCAGGATGAATTTCAATATTTTCTAACCGGGCCTCACCCTCCTCACTCCTGCCTTTGTTTGGAGATCTGTAGTTTCCAGGCCCAAACCCCCTGATTGACGGCGGGCAGCTGCCAGACACATCTGGAGCGAAGGACGTCCAGAAGAACAGCCAATCATCCAGGTGTTGGGGAGACCCAGCCAGGGGGTCACACGCGGTCAGCCGGGCGGCCTCCTGGTTGGTCGGGGGCTGGCCCGCCCCCTTATCTTTGGAGCCTTCCTCCTGAGGACAGGCATCGTGGGGGAGGCCGGGCGGGGGAGGGGTGGGGGGGGACTGGGCCAAACATTTGGAAACGCTTGCCTTGCAAAGACTCAGCCAAAAAAGGAGATTTAAACGTTTCTTCTACCCACAATTCAGGAAAGCTTAGCCTGGAATGTCCTAATTTGTACGCTTAATTAAGATAAGTGTCGGGGAGAGTGTGCAGGAGAATGTGCGCTTGGCCCGTGGGCAGGAACCACCGTGGACCCCCGGCCCGGGAGGCTGCTCAAACCACAGAGGCTCCAGGACGAGCCTCGTGTCAAAACGTGGAAACAGCCCGGAGAGGGGAGAGGGACTTGCCCGGGATCGCTCAGAGAGAGCGTGGCCGGAGCTGACCCGCCGAGGAGCACCGCCCTGCTGCCTCTGCCCTCCAGCTGCCCGGACGGAGGGCCTGGCCGGCGGTGGAGGGTGCCGAGGCCGCGCTCAGAAACCCACACTCACTGTCCGAAGGGGCTGGCCCTTGGTTCCAGAAAGTGCCCGAAGGTGGAGACACTGCCCTTGGTAAATTCGGGGTGCAGGCCAGTCAGCCGCGGCCGTGGCCAGGTGTGTTCCACGGGATCGTGGTCGCCCTGTCTGTTCGCTCTCCGAGGTTGCAGATGAGGAAACTGAGGCTTAGAGACCGAAGCTGGGCGGGGGGCGGTGGGGGGAATACGAGCCGGGAGTTGCATCCGGATGAGTCCCTTCGTTCTCTGCGCACCTGCGTTTGCACAAACGCTGACATTGTGAGCAGGAAGCGCCTGGGATGCAGAGCCGCACCGGAAGGAGGCCGCCGAGGCGAGTGTCAGGGCCACACGGAGCGGCAAGCGGCCCGGCAGGGATGGGGAGGGGAGGCTCTTGGCAGAGGCGACACAGGAAGACATTACCGCCTTCGGGTCTGCAGACAAGCGGATGACGTAGTGGCATTGGTGCCCAGCAAGAGCCAGAGCCGGGAGCCCGGTGCCCCGGTGTGGCCCGGGCCGGAGCTGCGGGCCCTGGGCTGTCTGTGTCTGCCCCGTGGCCATCAGACCGATGCCCCCTGTCTTGCTCCCTCCCTCCACTCCTGCCAGTGTCCCCTCACTGACCCCACCGGAGCCAGGACGCACGGGGCCCTTCATGAATGGCACAGAACACGGGCCAACCCACAGAGAAGTGCCTGGCTTGAACCACAGGGTGTTTCCCCCCAAAACACAGACTGAGGTGCCAATTAGAGAGACAGTTGGAGCCATTGCATAGAAGGGGACCATCAGCTTCTTCTGAGGAAGCGGGAAGATCGGCCTTTGGCCTTGCCTCTGGCCTGGCAGGGCGGGGCCCCGGCAGGTACCTGTGCCCTCACCACGGCGGGCGGATGTGCTCCCAGCCACCTGGCACTGCCTCCCGGCCAGGCCACCTGTGCCCACAAGAAAGGCGGGATAACCGGAGCCAGGGCGTGCCCGTCTCCAGGGCATGAGGCCATGCTGCCCATCCACGCCCGGCATTCTCAGCCCACACGCCGAGAGGCATCGGCCATGTCAGCTCCAGTTGGGAAGGGAATGTGTCCCGCTGGCCGCCCCGTCGGGGTCTCGTTCTTCGTGTCCAAGACCCAGCTGCCCCTGCTCAGCTCCAGAGTCCCGCCGCTCCCCGGTTTCCCCGCTCCAGGAGGAGCAGCCGCTAAAATCTCTCTCCTGGGTGCAGGGCGGGGCCAGAGGAAGGGTTGCTGACCTGACTCCTTCAGGCTCCTGGGGACCCCACAGCAGGGGTCCTGGGGGCGGGCAGCACCCACAGATCTACCGCCGTCCCTGTGAGATCCGGGCCTGGAGCTGGGATCTGCAGGGCGGCTCCGGGGGGGGGGGGGGGGGGGGGGGGGCGCGTGCGAGGCCTCTGGGCCTGGCGTCTGCCCTGGGAGTCTATCCTTCTTTCTCCCTTGGTGCATCTCTGCTGGGTCCCTGTGCGCCCGTGGGCCCAGGGAGAGGGGACAGATGATTTAAACAATGGGCCAGAGCTCAGGGACAGGAAGTCAGGCTCTGGGAGGCGGGCTCGGTGGAGGCACCGTCTGGTTCCCCGGGAGGGTCTCTGGCGCCTGTGCTGCCGGATGGGAGGGCCTTGCTCGCCAGGCCACACGGTCCCAGAGGTCTTGGGAGAAGAAGCGCCTCATGCATCCAACTTCCTGAGCAGCTTGCCCGGGTTACCTCACCGGAAGCAACGCCGAGGCCTGGACAAAGCCGCCCAGCATAGTCCCGAGGGGATGCCGGGAGAACACCCATGACCGACTCCCAGGGGGTGCTCAATGCACGGGGTTCCTGCAAAAGGCACCGAGAGTGTGGCAAGACAGCGGCTCCCGGCCTGCCTGGCACCTGCCGCGGGCCAGGCGTCCGGCGAGCGCTCCTTGGCCGCAGGGGCCTGGCGGTCCGCGGAGTGGGTGGGCGCGGGGTGCGGGTGCTGTGTCCGGCCCTCTGAATCACGGCGCCGCCGGCTGCCCAGGCCAGGGCCCCGCCAGCCCTCCACACAGCTGGGCAGCATTAAGAACTTGGCACCCGCGCCGTGTGCATCCGTTCTCTGGGCCGTTCGCTCGCTGCTGTCAGATGCTGACGGGAGGGTGGGAGCTGGGGCGGAATGTGCTTGCTCCGGGCCAGGTTGAGACTGGGCTGCGGGGCAGGGCTGGCCGAGGGGAGAGCCTCCCGGCCTTCGCCTTCCGCTCCAGGTGGCGGCTCTGGGGAGCCAGCTCCAAGCCCTGGGTGCAGGCCTAGCCTTCTCCAACCCCCAGCTTCCCCGTCTATAGAAAGGGGGTAACTGTGGGTCCTACGTCCCAGGCCCCAGGAGGAGTAGGTGGGCATGTGCAACAGCAGAGAGGAGGTGCCTGTCACACCTCCTTGCTGCCTGGGTCTCCCCACCTGCACCCCTCTGTCTGCCCTCTGCCTCTGCCACTCATCTGCCCTGGTCGCCCTCTCCAGCCATTCTCTCACCATGCTCTCCCTGACGGTCTAGGCTCCGGAATTCTAGACATTCCGTGTTCTAGTGCTCCAGAGCCATGTTCAGCAAACTGCGGCTCGCGAGCCACATGCGGATCTTTGGCCCCTTGAGTGTGGCTTTTCCACAAAATACCACGGCCTGGGCGAGTCTATTTTGAAGAAGTGGCATTAGAAGAAGTTTAAGTTTAAAAAATTTGGCTCTCCAAAGAAATTTCAATCGTTGTACTGTTGATATTTGGCTCTGTTGACTAATGAGTTTGCCCACCACTGGCCCAGAGCATTCTAGGCTCTGGAACAGACCCTGCGCACTGCCCACCAAGCACGCCTCTGTGCTTTGCTTATTCTGTTCCCTCAGCCTCCAACATCCTTTCCCACCTTCCTCGCCGGGCCTACTTCTTCTTCCTGTGGCAGGAAATAGCAGGTGAGCTTTGGCCTCCCGTCCACACACAAGGGACAGTCCTCCGCACAAACCACGTCTTCTGAGGAGCCTTCCCTGACCTCGCCTGCCCCCGGGTGGACTTAGCCTGACCTCCTCTGTGTCCCTGGGAGACGCAGACAGACACCTCCCACCAGGGCCCCATCTCACTGTGGGGTGCCCTCCTTCACCCAGAGAAGGACTCATCCCTGCACCCCCGGGGCAGGACTGAAGGGGGCGTCCTCGGACACGTTTTGATGGATCAAATGAAAGACTAACAGAGATGGGTGGCTGCTGGTCTTCCAATTAGAGCAAAGCTTCTACCACTACCCCCAATACCCAATACCACCCCCCCCCCCCCCCACAAAGCCCGGTCTGGCTGCATTTCCCATTTGAGGACCCCAGAGCTCTGAGAAGACCCAAGTCAAGCCCCACTCAGCTGCCAGGGGAAAACCTTGGCCAGCAAAGAACATGGAACACGGCCTTCAGCACTGATGGTTATGCAGACTGTCCTGGTGGGAGGTGAGGGAGGTGGGGCTGGAGAGTGGCCTGAGGAAGTCAGGGTGATGCTTCTGCTGGTAAAGTGTTTTCACAGAGTTTCTCCTGAGTCCCTACTGTGTGCGCATGTGTAGGGAGGTGGGGGAGGGAGGCGGGCAGAGCCGGTGGAGGACAGGGTGGGGCGTGTGGATGCACATCTCAGATTCTTAAGGATTGATTTTTAAAAAAATGTATTTTTATTGACTTCAGAGAGGAAGGGAGAGGGAGAGAGAGTTAGAAACATCAATGATGAGAGAGAATCATGGATTGGCTGCCTCCTGCACGCCCCCTACGAGGATCGAGCTCGCAACTGGGGCATGTGACCTTGACCGGAATTGAACCCGGGACCCTTCCGTCTGCAGGCTGACGCTCTGTCCACTAAGCCACACCAGCTAGGGCTTAAGAACTAATTTTTTAAAGTTACTTAAAGATATCCAAAAGGCTGGAGGCCTGAAAATGGGGACACGGTTGGTTCCTAGGAGCCGGAACACGAGCGGCTGATCTGTCCAAGCAGAAGCCCTTCTCCCTGGAAGCCTGCCAGGCCCTGGGGACCCTGGGAGTTCGTGCTGGGCGCTGGGGACAGGGGAGATGAGGGGCCCTGTGTGGCCAGCCTCATCGTCTCTGACTGTCCCAATACCCTCCATTGCCGTGAGGGCTAATGGTCCCTGGGCGGTCCCAGCAAAGTGACTCCGTGCTTCTGTTTCCTCTCTGAGGAGCTAGAGAAATAGTCCCTCATCCTGGGGATGCTGTGAAGACAAAATGGCTAAGCGTGAGCCTAATAAATGCAAGCGGTGAGCAGGGGAGAGGCAGCGGCTGGGTGGGGGCCATGGCCCCGGGCCCTGGCGCGCTCTCACGCACAGACAGGGGGGCCCGGGGCTGACTCACCCTCCCGGACCCCCTCTTCCTGCTCTCGCATTAGGAGTCTTGGCCCTGCCGATGTCGGGGCCTGCCAACCGGCCGCTGAGCAGCCTGCCATCTCACTTCTTCTCGGCTTCACAGCCCCTGTGGGGAGGCCCATCAGACTCAGTGCGAGGTTCTTGCCCCAGGATGGAGCCGTGGTGCTGGCTCGGGGCCCACCCAGCAGCCAAGACCCCCTCGCTCATGGCCCCACCCGCCTGGATGTGGCCCCCCGGTTTCCCCGCATGCTCTGCAGCCCACCCCGGCCTGGCTGCCCTGGCCACAGGGCTGATCCTCCTGACATGGCCGGCGGAAGGAGGACGCAGGAGAGAGGCCTCATGCTGTGAAAGCCGTGCCGCCCCGTCGGCTCCTCGGGGTGCGGCTCTGCTCCTGGCAGCACGGCCGACCGTCAGGCCAGGCCCGGCTCCCACAGCCTCGGGCTCTCCCGCGCCGTCACCTGGAGAGCGGAGGGGTCGGAGCCCGCGGCCCATCAGGTCCTGAGCCGTCGGCTGACATCGCACGCCTCCATGTGCTCCTGGGCAGAATCCCGCAGAGCGCTGCGGGGCTCAGAGGACGGCTGGGCGGCGATCTTATCCTCTGTGACACACTAAGGATTCATGCACAGGACGGACAGGACATGTCTGCGTCACAGTTACGCAGCAAGGCCAGCGTGTGCTGTGACAAGCCCCTGATCAATTCACGTCGCCTGCAAGGGAAGGGCTGGCGCGGGCAGACCATCCCGATGGGACGCAGTGGAAAGAACACAAGGTGGCCCACGCCTGGCTGCCCCCTCCACGTCGGGACAGTGCAAACGCTGCCCAATAATCAGGTGGGGCACCCCCAAACAAGACCCCAACACATGGATTTGACTCAAGTGATTTATTTGGGCGATGACTCCAGGAAGCTCAGGGAAGGGGAGGGGAGGGGGAATGGGGAGAGAAGGAAGGCAATGAAGGGCGTGAAGTGGGCAGATCTCCACTGTGGGCAAGATGCTCGATCCCCACGAGCCACTGAGAGAGTGCAGAGCGCCTCAGATGCCCCCTGGGGGGCGGGGAGCCTAGGGCTCCATACACGCACTGCGGTTGCTCTTGGGGGGTGTCGCACCTGCCCCGTGTGTGGACAGAGCATGGCCCTGGGACCAGAGAACCCCCAGGGAGACATGCAGGAAGCCCTGGGTATGTTGGGGGACTCCAGGCCGCTGATGCTGACGGGGTGGGGCAGGTGCTGATGGTGGCTGCATGAAGGTGACGTGGTCGTGGAGAGAAAATGAACCTCTCTCTGAGGCTGTGGGCATGCAGGAGGCTGCCTCCAGCCTGGGGGGCCTGACTGAGTCACGGCGCCCAGGGCCTGTTGCCCCGGGCTGGTTTAGGCAGGGACCCGCGATGCCTTCTGGTCCATGAGGCACAGGGGGCGTGGGCTTAGGGCTAAGGAAGACCCGGAGGGGGGGTCTCCTGAAGGCCCCTGCTGTACCTGTGCCTGGACTCCCTCCTGGGGCCGCAGCCGCCACCTCGCCATGGTTCAGGTGGCCTCGGCGGGGCAGGGACCAGGTTCTAGAACCTTCCAGGAGATGGTTCCAGTCCCATGGCTCCACATTGAAACTTTCTTCTGGGGGGTGAGTGGGGGGGTGGGGTAGACCAGAACACAGGTTTGACTCCAAGATAAGCCTGTTAACGTAAGAAAACATTCCAACCTGTGGAGAACTTTGTGAGTTTATTTGAGCCCAACTGTTGATAATTGCCGGGGAGCAGAATCTCCTCGGATTGGGATAATGCTCCGGAGAATGGCGGGGTTTCACCTTGTTTTATACATTACAATCAAAGGAGGAGACGTAGGTGGGTCACATGAAATCCATCGGTGATAGATTAGGGAGGCGGGAGAAAGCAGAGTGGGGAAACCTCTAGGATTGGGTAAAGAGTAAAATGATAGACACACGCTTCTCTTACTTAGGTGGGTGCAGGATGGTTAACAGTCAACAATTAACAAGATCATTACCAAGGAGGGGCTCTGTGGTCTGTGCCCTGGTGCCACTGGTTGGGCCCTGAGGGAGAAAGGGACGTTACAAGTTCCCCTGACATCCCACAGGTATGGCATCTTAGATGCAGAAAGGCAATCGGCTCAGGAACATCCAAGTTGATCTTTGTCAGGGAAGAGACTGGCCTAGGACATGACTGCCCACTCTAAACTGCCTTTTAATGAGAAGGTTTCGTTTCAGACCACACTGTGGTTCCTTTAGGTCTCCTGAGCGTGCAAGGCCGCCACACAGGCCTCCCCTGAGTTAGGTCAATGGGCCCTTTTTCGTCCATGCATCCTACCGGGTCCATCTGCGTGTATTTCCGTCTCTAAGAAAAACTAGAAGGCGGCTCTGGCATGTCTCCTCCAGAGCGGCCCTCTCTCCACAAACGGGTCACATGTGCAATCAACATGCGTGTTCCCCATTGGAAGGTCTGGAGCCGGGCCCGGGGAGGACAGAATGGCGAGGGCTGGAGGAGTGTCCGCATTCCTGCAGATTCGCACCTCTCCGAGACGCTGAGCGTGTCCTCAGGACTGCCAGATCCTTCTGGGAGCCGTGAGGCCGGATGAAATCATTGGGTTATGAAGCAATTGGACTTGGAATGAATGGCAGATTCTTTCTCCTTCGGCACAGAAACACCAGCCTGCATTGGCCTTTCCCCCCGCTTGGTAATTAGTTTTGGGAAGGACTTTTGAATAAGTTAAGATGAGGTTGGGCAAGGTCATTCTTGGGGTTGTCTTGGAGCTGCACTGGCCGGCACAGAGCTGGAGGGGGCGGGGCTTGTATCTGACCAGGGGCAGCTGGTGTGCGGGAGGGAAGGAGGACTCAGGCTGGCGTGTGGGTGGCTGCAGAGGCTACGGGCCTTCCCTGAGCGCCCCCTGCAGAAACCATGCACCTGGGAGAACCCCCTTCCATTGGCTGCTTTCCAGTGGCAAACGCAGGGCCTGGCCGTTGTACAACGGGAGCCCGGGAGGGGAGCGGGCACGCGGTTAAGGACGATGACGCGACCGCACAAGGCACCTTCTCCACTCCCGCGCTTTCCTGCCAGGTAGACGGTATTCTTCCCATTTCGTATGCGAGGACACCGAGGCTCATGTTAACTCCCCTGGGATCACCTGTCTGTCCTGGTTTGCCCCAGATGGTCCTGGTTTTATTTATTTATTTAAAAAATATTTTTATTGATTTCAGAGAGGAAGGGAGGAGAGATAGAAACATCAAAGATGAGAGAGAATCATGGATTGGCTGCCTCCTACATGACCCCTATTGGGGATTGAGCCCACAACCTGGGCATAAGCTCTGACCCAGTGGTCGGCAAACTCCTTAGTCAACAGAGCCAAATATCAACAGTACAACGATTGAAATTTCTTTTGAGAGCCAAATTTTTTAAACTTAAACTTCTTCTAACGCCACTTCTTCAAAATAGACTCGCCCAGGCCGTGGTATTTTGTGGAAGAGCCACACCCAAGGGGCCAAAGAGCCGCATGTGGCTCGCGAGCCGCAGTTTGCCGACCACTGCTCTGACCGGAAATGGAATCATGACCTCCTGGTTCATGGGTTGATGCTCAACCACTGCGCCACACCAGCTGGGCTGGATGGTCCTGGTGTAGCACTAAGATTTCCACATCCCTGGAAGCCTTCACTGCTGGGCCACCCAGGACAGCTGGTGACCCTAGAGCCGGCAGAGCCAAGATTCAAACCAAGTCCACCTGGTCCCCAAGGCTGCTGCTCTCCCACCCAAACCCTGGCAGCTGCTGTGAGAGCCCCACCCACAAGGTGGGGCCCCTTACCCGAGGCCACACAGTGAGAAGCCGGGGCGGAAGCATTCGAACCCGGGACTGCCGTTCTCCAGATAAGGCCGCCTCCAGGGGGCACCCCACCGCTCACACATGGGGTTTGCATTCATTTACTCAGCAACACAAACATTCTGTGGCTCAGTAATTGGCAGACGTAAATACAGACGGAGAATCAGGACCCGTTTGAAAAGAACGACAAACATGTCAGTACAATGTGGTAACTTTTCTCATTAGAATCAACTGCTGTTGCTCGTTATGTGACATGATCGGGCTCTGAGGTTCATCCAGCGCCAGGCTAAGCCGAAGTCTCTCCCTCCCTCCACGTGGGGTGGTGTGTGTGTGCATGTATGTGTGCGTGCGTGTGTGTGGTGTGTACATGTCTTCTGTGAATACATTTACATTCACAGGCGTCTCTCAAGCTGTCTTCCTTCCTTGAAGCTGTTTTGGATTTATGAGCCACTGCAGTGGGAACCCTGCTCTCTCGCGGTGGTGGCTGGCACCAAACCTCACTTCAGCTGCTTGTCCTAATTATCCTGCGATTTGTTTCTGTGTTTTGCTACTTCCCAGCGTCTCTGTCTTCCCAGCCACGCTGGTTCCAGGGCCCCTGCCTCCTCCTTTCTGGTCGCTGGGACAGAGCCCACATGGAAGGGTGTGCGAGCCGACTCTATGTTGAGTGACTTCTGAGCCCAGGCTGGTGGCAGGCAGCTGGCGCAGCCGATAGCCACTCTCCTCTCTCCCGATGGTAACAGCAGCCTGGCATTTGGGCTGAGCCCATGCCCACCTCGACCGTGAAGACGGCATGTCCCAGCGTTCTTTGCAGCCAGCTGTGGCTCTCTGATGAGCTTTTGCCCGAATTGTGTGAGTGTGAGTTTCCCGAGCTCGGAGCTGTGTCCTGAATGGGGCGCTGTACCCTCTTCGGCGTTTCCTTCCTGGTCCGCTGGTGGGAATACAAAGTCGGTTCTGCTGGACTCTGCAGGAGCATGTGTTCCCTCACTTAACTGACATCATCAAATAAACAGGGAAACCAGACTCCATGAGGGCAACCCGCAGAAGTAACAGACAGCAGAAATAGACCTGCAGAGGCGTTAGACACGGGAATGCCCAGGGGCCGACTATACAACAACACTGTAAGACGACAGAACAGGAGGTAGGAAAAGCTACCCACCAGGCGCTATTCTATGTACTTACACATTAACAATCCTGAGTGGTAGGTACTGTTACAGCCCCCATTTCACAGAGGAGGAAGCCGAGGCTCTCTGGGCCCAGTCACATGGGCATCCCAGGATTTCTTGCTCATGCTTTGCATCCTCCTGTGATCATAGCTTCGCACACACTGTTCCCTCTGCCTTGAATTCCCTTCTTACCTTGGCTGCCAGATACCAAAACAAAACAAAGTAAACAAACATAAGAGGTGCATGCAGTTAAAGTTGACTATCACATCCTATATAATAAAAGGCTAATATACAAATTGTCCCCTCGGGAGTTCAACCGCTTGCTATGACGTGCGCTGACCACCAGAGGGTGGTGCGGAATGAAGGAAGGCCCCAGCTGGCAGCCGGCAGCTAGGGGAAGGAAGACCTGATCGCCAGCCAGGCCTAGGGACCCTGTCTGTGCACAAATTTTGTGCACCGAGCCTCTAGTTAACAATAAAAAGAATTGTTAATGCAGCATGTTCCATGCAATTGGGACATACTTCTGCTAAACACTATTGAGCCTTCTGTATTTTACCTATTTCCACCTCCACCTCCTTTCTTTGCCTGGTATGTCCTGCTTGTCCCTCAGTCTCGGCTCCTGTGCAGACTCCTTAGGGAAACCTTGTCTGACCCCCAGCCCAGGCTGGGCCCCTTTGTTATAACTTCTCCCAGAGCGGCTCTCCTTGCTCTCATGTTCATCATTTCATGAACCCCTTTCTGCCCAAGGGGGCTGTGGGTACTTTGATGAGGGTCCACACCTGCGTTTGCTCTCACTATGTCTCTTCTCCCACCCCAGCTCTGTGTCCAGCACATAGTGGGTACACAGTAAGTAGTTGTGGAATGAAACTAAGGGTAGTCACCCAAGACCGTCCCCTTAGCAAATAGAGACTTAGGATTCAAATCCAAGGAGCAAAGGGAAAAAGAGACACTGTCAAGGAAAACAGGCTCCTGGTGCAGCCTCGCAGGCCCCCGGGCTGCCTCTGCAGCCTCCACGCGGGGAAGGCAGCTCAGAGGTCAGGGGTCAGGCAGGGCTCTGGAGCGGGACTGCCTGAGACTGAATCCAGGTCAACTGCTGATTCTGGGTCACAACTTCTCTATCTGTAAAATGTTGATAAAAAACAACTCCTCTCCTAGGATTGTTGTCGGGATTAAATGAGTCAGAACCTCTGGAGCCCTAGAACACTGCCCAGAACATCATGAAGGCCCAGTCAGTGTGAGCTGTTAGGTCGTCTCCGCCTCGCTCACTATACTGTAGCCACACCCACGGCGCTCTTCCCTGCCACAGGGCCTTTGCACATGCTGTCAAAGCCCTCCTCACGGCCAGTTCCTTCTCATTCCATGGCTCCGAACTGCTTTCTCAGCAGGACCTTCTCTTCGCCTGCTCATAGACGCTTTGTACTCACCCCTTCTCCATCCTGTCCCGCCAGAACCCTGACCCCAACATGGGATGAAATGTGTATTTGGTATGTGTTTGTTTAGGGTCTGCTTTCTTCCACCAGATTGTAAGTCCCACGAGGTCAGGGACCGCTTCTCGCTGGTTGCCTATGAGGCCCACAGTGGCCGGCACAGTGCCAGTCATACTACAGGTGCTCAGCCAGGGTCTGGGGAAGACAAAACCAACAGGACATGGTAGCGGGTGGCACAGGGTAGAGAGAGGGGAGGGAGGGGGGTCCTGGGACATGGGGGACAGCTTTGCCTTTAACAGAATCAGGGAGCCGTTCAGTAGGAGTGTAGTGAGAGTTCCGCCTCTGTTCTATTTCTTCCCATCAGTGAATCACACGCACTCGGGCATGAAAACAGCTCGTGGGCCAAACAGCACAGATGAAAGCTCTTATGCCCTTGAAAGCTATTTCCTCCCATAGTGGCAGCTGCGAGATTTCTGCATGCGTCCAAGGGACGGATGAAAATAGAACAGTCGCAGCCAGGAACTGCCGATTTAAAAATATGCATAATACAGGCTAATTATTCCTTAAATTAATTTTTATTGTTGAAAGTATTGCAGATGTCCCCTGTTTTCCCCCACCCCCACCCCCCCACCCAGGCCTTCACCACACTATTGTCTGTGCCCATGGGTTATGCATATGTACATATCCATTCTTTAGTTAATCTCTTCCTACCCACGCCTTCCCTCTGAGATCCCGCACTCTTTTCTCCATGCGTCTGTGTCTCTAGATCTATTCTGTTCACCGGTTTATTTTGTTCAGTAGATTCCATAGACGTGAGACCATGGGATACTTGTCTTTCTCTGATGGGCTTATTAGCATGATACTCCTCAGGTCCCTCCATGCCATCTCACAGGGTAAGAGGTCCTTCTTTTTGACTGCTGCATAGTATTCCATTGTGCAAATGCACCACCGCTTTTCTATCCACTCATCTGCTGATGGGCACTTGGGCTGTTTCCAGATCTTAGCTATTGTAAATTGCTCTGCTATGAACATAGGGATGCGTACATTCTTTCTGATTGGTGTTTCGGGTTTCTCAGGATATACTCCTAGAAGTGGGATTACTGGGTTAAATGGGAGTTCCATTTTTAGTTTTTTGAGGAAACGCCATACTGTTCTCCAAAGTGGCTGCACCAGTCTGCATTCCCACCAGCAGTGCACGAGGGTTCCTTTTTCTCCGCATCCTCGCCCAGCACTTGTCGTTTGTTGATTTGTTGATGGTAGCCATTCTGACAGGTGTGAGATGGTACCGAATTGTTGTTTTGATTTGCATCCCTCGGATGATTAGTCACTTTGAACATGTTTTCATATGTCTCTGTGTGAAGTCCCACACTCCGCGTGGTTCAGGGTTCGGGCTCTGGAAGAGGGGCCGCACACAAATGGAAGAGACGAGACAAGAAACAATAATTTGGAAATATTGGGGGACCAGGCAGGAGCCCAGCTCAAGAGGAAGGACTCCGCCCGGGCTCCGGCCTCGCCATCCTTTTATTCAGTTTGGGACACACCTATAGCCCTTAGGCAGGTGATTTCCAGGAACAGGCAGACTATCTTATCAGTAAGGATTTACACGACCGTCTGGTGGGGAAGTTGCTTCAGCTGCCATTGTCTGAACTGAACAGTGGGTGTACAGCCCTGACCTTTGCCAGAGCTCAAGGGTCACCAGCCTTCCGGGCTCCTTGTCCACACCTCTCTGCTAGGGAAGACAATAGGTGGTTTCCCACACTCTGGGCCTTCTGTATGTCCTCTTTCAAAAAGTGTCTATTTAGATCCTTTGCCCATTTTTTGATTGGATTATTTGTCTTCCTTTTGTTAAGTTGTCTGAGTTCCCTGTAAATGTTGGAGATTAAACCTTTGTGGGAAATATCATTGGCAAATGTGTTCTCCCATGCAGTGGGCTTTCTTGTTGTTTTGTTGATGGTTTCTTTTGCTGTGCAGAAGCTTTTTATTTTGATGTAGTCCCATGTTTATTTTCTCCTTAGTCTCCATTGCTCTAGGAACTGTGTCTGTAAAGATATTGCTATGACATATGTCTGCTATTTTGCTGCCTATGGAGTCTTGTAGGATTTTTATGGTTTCCCATCTTACATTTAAGTCCTTTAGCCATTTTGAGTTTGTTTTTATGTATGGTATAAGTTGGTGATCTAGTTTCATTTTTTAATCCTCACCCAAGGATATATTTCCATTGGTTTTTAGAGAGAATGGAAGAGAGAGGGAAAGAGAGAAATATCGATGTGAGAGAAACACATGGATTGGTTACCTCCTGCACGAGCCCCAGCCAGGGCCCAGGCTGGGGAGGAGCCTGCAACTGAGGTATGTGCCCTTGACCGGAATCGAACCTGTGACCCTTCTGTCTGCAAGCCGATGCTCTATCCACTGAGCCACACTGGCCAGGGCTTTCATGGTCTTTTAAAATAAACTACCTCATGCATGTACACATATTTCTTATCAGAACTGTAGAAATGCTGCCCCCAACTGCCTCCACTGCGTTTATTTCACGTCCGGGTACACGCAATCCCACCACGTGTAGCTGAGTGGGGAAGGCCCTGGCGGTGGAGAGAGGGTTGCCCACCCTTCCTTCCTTCCTTCCTTCCTTCCTTCCTTCCTTCCTTCCTTCCTTCCTTCCTTCCTTCCTTCCTTCCTTCCTTCCTTCCTTCCTTCCTTCCCGGCCATCGTCTTCAGCGCAGGGGCCTGGCTGGCACCGGGAAGTGACAGGAGGAAGGCGGGATGGGGTGGGGATGCCCGTCGTTCGTTTTTCAGAATGTCGCCGCCTTCTTTCTGCGTCCCACACAGCTTCCGGTTGTCACAGAGCGTGTGACCTCCGGGGTGGCCACAGATGCATCACGCTGGCCTTGCACGTGCCCTGGGTCTCGCTGAGCGAACTCTGCACCCTGAGTCCAGAGGGCTTCTGTGTTCCTGGGGCCCCGGGAACGCGGCGTGTGGACAGCAGGGCCAGGGACCGCAGACACGCGTGTTGTATGTATCTCCTGTGCTCGTGAGCGCACTCTGCTGCCCCGCTGGACTTCACTTACACGACACAAGTTCAAAGACAAAGTGTTTAAACTTTCCAGACGATAGCAGAGCACCAAGCAGCGCCATGCGGGGCGGCTGGCCTGTTCCCACCAGGAACTTAGGCCGGTGAAGGACAGCCCTCCCCAAGGTGATCGGATGGGATTTAGCACCGGTTTGCCCATGGAAGACTCCCAGGCAGAGAGAGGGGCAGCACAGGGCGGCCTCAGGGAGGCAGGAGAAGGCGTTGCAGGTGGGAACTGTGGTCAAGTTGGCAGGGCGCGGGGGTGCGGTGCCAGCGAGGGCGGGCGAGGCCGAGGCGGGTAGGAGAGTGGCGCCAGGTTGGAAGGTCTCACATTCTCCACGAAGGAGAGTGGACCTCCACCCGCTGGCCCGGAAACGCCGAAGACGCCGTTAGACCTTGGGCTCAGACGGAAGGCTGAGCTGCGGGAGGCCTGATGGGGAGGGGCGGGAAGGGCGAGGCGGAGTGATGGGGTGCACCTGGGCGGGGCTGTAGGGCTGGGGAAGGGGCTCATGGGGGGAGAGTTCAGAAGTCCAACTGACAGGGCTGGTGAGCAGCTGATGGGGGCTGACAGGTAGAAGCTGAGGGTGAACTTGGGGTTCACAGGTGGGCAGCTGGGTCTCACACCTCTGCACCTGGAGGGCTTAGAGGTACCACAGATCTGGAGACCTCGGGACCCCCTCGGACCCGCTGCCAGCAGATTCTTCCACTTCCTGTTCTCTTCTGCTCAGGACCGGCATCAGCGCAGGGAAAGGGACACGCAGCCCATGGCATTTTCCAGAAAGCCCACGGCACACATGAAACATGCAACATCTTGCCCGGCCCGTGTGGCTCAGTGGTGGAGCATTGACTTACGAAGCAGGAGGTCACAGTTCGATTCCGGGTCAGGGCACATGCCCAGGTTGCGGGCTCCATCCCCAGTGTGGGGCGTGCAGGAGGCAGCCGATCAGGGATTCTCTCTCATCATTGATTTCTCTCTCTTCCCCCCCCGATCCCTCTCTGAAATCAATAAAAAATATTTTAAAAGAATGAAAATAAAAAAAGCAACATCTCAAGCCTTTGTTTATTTGCGGGGAAGCGACTGTGTCGGCCTGAGGGTGCTGGACGGAGCCCCGAACACACCCCGGGGCCACAAACCAAGGAGCCCGTGTTAGAGCCACTCACTAGGGCGTGGCCGAGCGGCTGGGGTCTCACAGGTCCCCCCAACAGTGTGTGCTTCTCTGGGATCCCAGGCACAGAGCCCGCTGCTCGCCGCTCAACAGCTGAGCTACTTCTAGAGGCCGAGAGGCGTGTCCCTGTCCACAGAGCCTCGTGTCCTTCCTGGTTTTGATGTGCTGGGCCAGTGGTCGGCAAACCGCGGCTCACGAGCCACATGCGGCTCTTTGGCCCCTTGAGTGCGGCTCTTCCACAAAATACCACGTGCGGGTGCGCACGTACAGTGCGATTGAAACTTCGTGGCCCATGCACAGAAGTCAGTTTTCGGCCTGGGCGAGTCTATTTTGAAGAAGTGGCGTTAGAAGAAGTTTAAGTTTAAAAAATTTGGCTCTCCAAAGAAATTTCAATCGTTGTACTGTTGACACTTGGCTCTGTTGACTAATGAGTTTGCCGACCACTGTGCTGGGCCATCAGAACGCTCTGTGCTCCCTGCTGCTCCGTAAACTCCCTGTGTTCCCTGATCTCCCCACTCTCCTGTGGGGGCGTTGAGCCCCTCAAAGACATGAGGACAAAGGAGGCTCCTGGAGGCCAGTGACTTGCCCAAGGCCGTCGAGCAGGAAACACTAGATCCTTCTCCCAGCGCTTCTCGGTCCAAGCTCCCCTCAGATCAGGGCTTCGTTCCCCACAGAAGTGCACCTGCCAGAGAGAGGGCGTCGCGGGGGTCCCGGGAGAAAAGCTGACAGCAGCCCCTCCTATAAGGAAAGCGCCATTTAAGTCTAATATTCTCTCTTAATTCATGCAAACCTTGCAACTTGCAGTGTATTATAACCAAGTATGGTTTTTAAAAAAATTTTTTTTTTTATTGATTTCAGAGCAGAAGGGAGAGGAAGAGAGAGATAGAAACATCAATGATGAGAGAGGACCATCGATCAACTGCCTCCTACTGGGGATCGAGCCCGAAACCTGGGCATGTGCCCCGACCAGGAATCGAACCATGACCTCCTGGCTCCTTGGTCGACGTTCAACCACTGAGCCACACCGGCCGGGCCCAGGTATGTGTTTCAACATAGAAGTCACATCCCCTCCAGTGAGACAAGTGCACCGAGAAGATGTGCTGCGTTTACCCTGTCTTAGCCGCCGGGTAGGCCCTCCGGTACTTAACCGTGGAGGCGAGCTGCTTCCCACAGCGGCTGCCACTGTGGCCGGGAAACAGGGGGAGATGATGGATCAGCTGCGCAGCAGGCAAGCCCGGATCTCAGCTGAACAAAACAACAGGCGTTTATTTAGCTCACGGGTCATCTGGCCTTGGTCACGTGCTGCTGGCCCACCTCACTCCGCTCCCCTATGCCTCCCGCCCCGCTGCAGAGTCCAGGGCGCCAGCCCAGGGTGCCCTCCTCATGGCAGTGGCACAGAGCCCGGGCATGCAGACGCGCTCAAGCCACTGCTCACATCACACCTGCTAACACTGCAATGACCGAAGCAGGTCACACGGCTGAGCCCAAAGTCACAGAGTGGGGAACTGCTCGGTCTTTGAGAGGAAAGAATCGCATGTCAGCGGGTGGGGTACGGGGCGGGGTGGGGTTGGGGCTGTTAGTGATGAGAGCATGGGCCCGGTTATTTTGTGTCTGACTGGCCCGCATTAAGGAATCTGGATCTCAATGGCAACTCGGCTACTGCCTAGTCATGTGACCTCCGGTGAGACCCTTGCTCCTTCCACGCCCGCTCTTCTCTGTATAATAGGAGCATCACTCCCTTGCCATAGGGCTGTCAGCGGGGTACAGTACACGCCTCTGTGGAAAAGCTCTTTATGGGGAACAGGATCTTCAGCTCTTCTTGTTATTCCATTCAATCAGATTCTGGAGTTGCTGTACTTTAGCTCCAGATAATTTTGGGCGTTAAAAATGATCGGACCGGGCTACTGAAGGCTTTAGGACAGGGATATCCAACATCAAAAACAAAGAAACCGCCAACCACACAGGAACACGTGTGAACTCACAACCACGTGCCTAGTGTCCCTGCGCTGAGACAGCGTTTACTCCAATGGGCGTCTGCGGAATGAATGAATGGATCATCAATGATAATCATGCACGTAAAGAAACATTTCTCTCCCGGCTGGTGTTGCTCAGTAGCTGAGTGCTGACCCATGAACCAAGAGGTCAAAGATTCGCTTCCCGGTCAGGGCACATGCCTAGGTTTGCAGGCTCAGTCTCTATTAGGGGTTGTGCAGGAGGCAGCCGATTAACAATGTTCCTATCTCTCTATCCCACTCCCTCTAAAATCAATGAAGACATATATAAAAAAAAAAAATATATATTTTTCTGCCCTGGCCAGTGGTTAGAGTGTAGCCCGTGCACCGAAGGGGTTGCAGGTTCGATTCCCGGTCAAGGGCATGGAACTGGGTCGCAGGCTTGATCCCTGGCCTTGGTTGGGCGTGTTCAGGAGTCAACCAATGGATGTGTCTCTCTCATATCAATGTTCCTGTCTCTCTTCCCCTCTCCCCTCCCTCTTTCCCTCTCTTCCACTCTCTCTAAAAATCAATGGACAAAATATCCTGGGGTGAGGATTAACAACAACAACAACAACAACAAATCCTATATAATAAAAGCTAATATGCTAAGTGTCCAGCCATTCAACCAGTCGCTACGACATGCACTGACCACCAGGGGGCAGATGCTCTGACTGTAGGTTAGCTTGCTGTTGGGGTCCAGCCGATTGGGACTGGGTGAGATGGGCTGGACATGCCTTGGAGCCCTCCCTCGGTCCCTCCCCAGCCCTGATCGTGCACCGGTGGGATTCCTCGGCCTGGTCTGCACCCGCTCGCAATCCGGGACCCCTCGGGAGATGTTGGAGAGCTAGTTTCAGCTGATCGCTTCCAGCCAGGCTGAGGGACTCCACCGGTGCACGAATCTGTGCACCAAGCCTCTAGGCCAGGGGTCCTCAAACTTTTTAAACAGGGGGCCAGTTCACTGTCCCTCAGACCGTTGGAGGGCCAGACTATAGTTTAAAAAAAACTATGAACAAATTCCTATGCACACTGCACATATCTTATTTTGAAGTAAAAAAACCAAAACGGCAAAAACACCCGCATGTGGCCCGCGGGCCGTAGTTTGAGGACGCCTGCTCTAGGAAGTAAATAAAAGAACATTTCTCTGGTTTCCAATGGGGAACTCTAGATAAACATTGAGGTGAGGGAGCCCTGGAGCCAGGTGCAGCCACTTCGAGGAGGCGCGAAGCATCTCTGCAGACACATGACACAGGTTTCCCTGACACCGCCAGTGCGCGCAGAGCCACGCTAAGCCCTGGCCTTTTCTCGCCAGCCACGGGAAACGATTCTTGGAGCCAGGACTCCTTATCTTTATTCTCCGCAGCACAGCCAAGCCCCTCAGCCTGGATTCTCTTAGGAAAGGGAACATTGCATTTTATGGAAGACCCCGATGCGTAAGTCGTTCCCACGTATGCAGTTCCCAGGTGTCCCCAGCAGAGGGAGGCGTTAGTATCCATGATGTGTAGATACAGGCAGTCCTCGGGGTATGTCGTTTCACGGTTACGTCGCCATCTCCCATTTATTTATAAAAAAAGTTCCGTCATTTTGACGTCTGTACATAGGTGCTTTATGTTTTTTGCTATTTATTTACCACAAGTAAAGGTCAGGAACTGTTCTCTTTCTTTTAAATTTTTGTTACTGTGTCACATCATCACTGCTGTGTGTGTGCTCCATGTGAGTGACGTAGGTGCTCATGGAGGTGGGTTCCGACTCACGGCGAAAATCGCGTTACATCGTGCCGTAGGAACGGATCTCCCACGGAACCCGAGGACCTGCTGTACTGAGCTCAGAGAGCTGGTGGGTCTGGATGTGGGACAGCGCAGGCTGCTGTCAGCTTGCTCTGGCTGACACCGCGTCACATGCTTGCCGCTTGGTCGCTCTACCAACGAGCAGGTGGGAAGAGGCTGCCGTGAAGGTGCGGGGAACGTGGCATGGAGTTACGATGTGGGACGGGTAGGAGCAATGCCTGTCCCCACCCCAGCCCTTAGGGTGGTGGCCTGAACCTGGGGGGGGGGGGGGGCGGGCTCCGCGGAGGGTCCAAGGACGGCGACGCTCCCTGGGACAGATTCCCGAATAGAATTCTTTTTCTCTGGGGACCAGGGTTTTAAGTCAGGCCAAGCGGTCCTAGCCAGTTTGGCTCAGTGGACTGAAGAGTCCTGGGTTCGATTCCGGTCAAGGGCACTTGCCATGGTTGTAGGCTCGATCCCTGGCCCTGGTTAGGGTGTGTAGAAGGCAACTAATCGATGTATCTCTCTCACATCGATGTTTCTCTCTCTCTGTCTCTGCCCTCCCTTCCCCTCTCTCTAAAATAAATAAATAAATTAGGCCGAGCAGATGTAGTAACGTCTAGGGTTCCTGTGGGTTTGAGAACATGGTGCAGTCCACACTCCTTGTGTTCCAGACGGAAAACACGAGGCCCAGAAATGTGAGTGACATGTTGGGGTCCCCCAGCTCGCTGGTGGCGGAGTCTGGGTTTTGGGGAGAGGTCTCTCTTCCCTCTCCCACGTTCTCACACACACTCAGCCGAGCAGGGGCCCGGGCAGGGGTGGGTGCAGATCCGGCAGGGTCTCCCCAACCAGTCTCAGGCCGCCGGCAGTGCCCATCACCACGTGGCCTCTCAGAGGGGCGCCGGGAGCCGGGCAGGCTGTAGGCCTCAGCACCCGGAGGCCCCGGCAGCTGCGAACACCTAACACATTGAAGTGTCAGCCCTCCCGACCATCCAGCCGCGCAGCTCCCCAGGGGGTTGGCCCCTCCCCTGGAGCCTGAGAGAACGCATGGGGCCGCCGAGGGCACCGGTGTGAGAGCCAGGACAGGTGGCAGCTGAGCTGTCAGGACAGGAACCGATTCGCAGTGGCCGCACAGGCTGTGACGGCGTGTGCGAGGGAAGCAGCCGTGGCACGCGGGCTGTGCGGGCAGGTGGGCCCTCGGCAGAGAGTCACGCTGTCATCCCTCGTTTGGGCCGTCACATGGTCCCGACGGCTGCCCCTTTGTGCCTCTAGGAGTGAACGGCTGGTGTGAGCAGATCCTGCAGATGACCAGCCGGCCTCCTAAAGGGAGGGCTCCGACCTGGGCAAGGCATCTCTCCTCTCTGTGCCTCAGTTTCCTCCTCCTAAAAGCTAGGGCTGCCCTAGTCGGCTTGGCTCACTGGACAGAGCGTTGGCCTGCAGACAAAAGGGCCCCGGGTTCGATTTCGGTCAAGGGCATGTACCTCGGTTGCAGGCTCCTCCCCAGCCCGGGCCCTGGTTGGGGCGCGTACAGGAGGCAACCCACCGATGTGTCTCTCTCACATTGATGTTTCTCTCTGTCTCTCCCTCTTCCTTCTATTCTCTCTAAAAATCAATGGAAAAAATATCCTCCGGTGAGGATTAAAAGAAAAGTGAGGACAATAATAGAGACTGAATTTAACTCATTGTCACACAGCTCACCTGTGTATATTATGGAGCATAAAGTACACTATGTAATTCATAGTTCACTAACTCACCCACTGGTGTTAGTGGAGATTAAATGGTTAAATTCAGTCTCTATTATTGACAGAATTTGGCACAGTGCAAACAGAAGGTGTTCAGTAAGTGTCGGTGGATGTTTTCACCACTTCCAGACTCATATCTTCTGTCTCTGAGGCCAAAGAAGGGTGCTCTGGCCACTTCCATTCTCTCCAGGGACAGCTGCACAGGGTTTCCGGACCTGAGCATCCCTATAGATTTCTATCCCTGATTGACACCTGCTGCGTGCCTGGCATTGTGTTGGGCATTTGCACAAAACACCTCGTTTCATCATCACAACACATTTATGGAATGACTAGAGGCCCGGTGCATGAAATTCGTGCACTCGTGGGGGCGGGGGGCATCCCTCAGCTCGGCCTGCACCCTCTCGCAATCCGAGACCCTTTGCTCCTCATTGCCCTCCTGATTGCTGCTCCTTAGCGCTGTTGCCAGAGACGGGAGAGGCTCCCACCACTGCCACTGCACTCACCAGCCATGAGCCTGGCTTCTGGCTGAGCGGCCCTCCCGCTGTGGGAGCACACTGACCACGAGGGGGCAGCTTCTGCGTTGAGTGTCTGCCCCCTGGTGGTCAGTGCATGTCATAGCGACCGGTTGTTCAGACATTCAGTCGATTTGCATATTAGCCTTTTGTTATATAGGATGACACTAAACCTACACATGGGCCAGCGTGGCTCAGTGGTTGAGCATCGACCCATGAACCAGGAGGTCATGTTCAATTCCTGGTCAGGTTGGGGGCTCTATCCCCAGTAGATCAATGATTCTCTCTCATCATTGATGTTTCTCTCTCTCTTTTTTTTTAAATAAAAAAACATATAAAAATATTAAAACAACAACAACAGAAACTAAACATAGCAGCGGGTGTCATTGGAACCTGCATGGTGCACATTTGAGCACGGGCATGTGTTAATGGTGTTAATTAGCTTTGGTCTCATTTCCCAAGTTTTGCAGATGGGAAACCCGAGATGTGGAGAGGTCAGCTCCTCAGACCAAGACGCTGATTCTCAGACATGGACGACCTTGGAAAGCCTTCATCTCACACACACACACACACACACACACACACACACACACACTCATGCATGCACACACATGCTCACATGCGTGTGCACTGTGCATGGAAACTCCACCACCTGATGGTAGGGAAGAGGTCTAATTATAGCAACCGGGGCTCATTACAGCAACCCCCACTTCGCTGAAGGGGGGCCAAAGGGCAGCGGAGGCCAGGGCTGGGCCTCGTAGGCTGGGGTAGGGGCCGGAAGTGCAGTTTAAAGTGCCGGACTGGGGGTCGGGCACCCCTTGTCAATGTCTGTGTATTGGGGGGTTCTAGAGGCCGAAGCTTGCCTTTCTGGGGACCCCAGCACTTTTCACTGACTGTGCTTCTCGGTCCCCTCTCCTCCGAATGCCCTCCCGCCCCCTGGCCCGCCCGCCCCGCCCCAGGGAACGCCCAGTCCTCATGCTAGACCCCGAGGGGCTCCCCCTCCGGCCCTTTGTTCCCCCAAGAGGATGGTTCCCCAGGCTCCCCAGCATCCGGAACCTTCTTCCATCAGAGCATCTGCTGGTGGGCTGAGTCCCACTCTGGGCCGAGGGGACCCTCTGGATCTGCCTCCTCCGCCGCCCCCCGACTGGCCCAGCAGGTTCAGGGTGAGCTGCATAAATGCCAGCTCCCTGGTGAAAAGGGCAAGGTCTGGGGAGGGCCCCCAAGGAGTTCCCATCCAATGAACGGAAGGAGGGATGGACGCACTGTTTTCATGGTAGAGATCAAGAGGCGGGGTGTGGCAGGTGCTGTCTCTGAAGTGTGTCCCCTCCCCATGTGTATGTTTGCTCCCCAATACTAGATGCCTCTGTGCTTCCTCTCGGAGCTCGGAGGACGGCGTAATTCCTCAAAACCCCACCGTCTGGATTGAATTAATGAGCGAAACAAAGCAACAAAGCATCGCGCTAATTCCCACCCCGCCAGGGCTGGCAGCCCGGTGAGGGGCCCTCACGCTTTTCATTAACTGCTCTGACCCAGCGCGGTGGCGCAGGTCCTGTGTTCAGACTAATCACGCCGATGCCGCACCCCTGGCTGCACCCCTGGCTGCAGGCAGACGCCGGGGACCGGGGCCACCGTGGGAGCCCCGGGCTGGGGCTCTCGGTTTGTGGACGGGAGTCACGTTCTGCCCCCGCCACTGTCACTGCGGGAGGAGGAGAAGGTGCCAGATGTTTCTGTCCCTCAGGGTCTCACTGTCTCTGACTGTCCTTTGTCCCTGGGATGAAACACGCTGTTCTCCAGAAAGGGCGTGGGGATCGGACAGCCTCCTGGGACCTCAGGACCCACGGACACCCTGGCGCCCCCAGCCCAGCCCCTCGCCCTCTGCACAGCGGTGTGACCATTGCTTCATCGCGGTCTCCCAGCAGCCCAGGGGGCGGGGACGGCAGGCATGGTGAGCCCCCCTTTACAGATGAGCACACAGAATCAGAGAGGTCAGGCCATTTGCCCGAGGTCACACAGCCAGCGGGTGACCCGGCCGGGACCGAGGGCCAGGTCTACCCGATACCTGTCTGTGGCCTTTTCCTGGAGGCCTTTCTGCCATTTCTCTGCGTGAGGCTACCCCTCTCACGGGCAGCACCCGGCTCTCAGGCGCTGAGCGGGGCACCTTCCCTCGGGGCGTCTCTGAAGCGCCGGTCTGAGCTGCACCCCCCGCCCCCAGCCATGCCGAGCCGTGGGGACGGTGGCGTGGCCCCCCCACCTCAGGCTGTCACATGTGCTGCATGCCCTGGGCCGGCTGTGCGCGGATGGGGGGCTGGGTGAGCGGGAGGAGGGGCTCCTGGAGTGAGGTTGGCTCCTCGGTGTGTGTCCCACCGGGACCGTTAGCTGTGCTGCGTTTGCTTAAACCCCGGTTTCTCCAGCTTTTCATACGGGCCAGCGAACCACCTGCGGGGCTCCCCCCACCCCCCCTGCCTGTCTAGCTCGCGTGGTGGGTGGGGCTGTCATTCACCTCTGCTTCTCGCTTTCTGATGTGACCAGACTGTGGGCCCAGCCCCCCGTTTTCTGCTGGTCTTGGCTTACACCCCACAGTATCTGAGTAAGAATAAGGGAAGGGGACGCTCTCTTTCATCCTCTTACAAGACCTGGTTCAGGCTCGTGGTTCTCAAAGTGCGGCCCTCAGATCACCCGTGTCAGCATCGCCCGTGCCCTTGCTAGAAAGGCCAGTGAATGGGAACTCGGGGGTGGGGCCCGGCACCCTGTCCGCACAGGCCTCCCTGTGGCCCATCCTCACTCAAGTTCTAGAACCTCTGATTCCAGAACCCGCCTTCCCTTTGGAAGCGGAGCAGCCCAGGCGCAGCGCCATCCCCCCGGCTGGGCGACCCCATGCCAAGCCCTCGCTCCCCGTGCCCGCTCCCTGTGTCCCGGGCAGGGGTGGACCCCAGGACCCCAGGGCCCTCCAGCCTGGCTGTGTGACAGACTTGCTCTGCCCCAACCCCCTGTGAAGGCGCCTGTGGGGGGTCCCTGGGCACCGTGCCACCGGAGGGGGAGCAGTCTGCTAGGTAGAGGCCCATGAGCCCCTCGTCTGGGTCTCCACTCGGCCCGCTCCCCGCCACCCAGCCTGCGGGGCCCCAGCCAAGACCAGAGAGGCACGTGCTGCCAGCTGGCCTCGCGGGGGGTGGCCCGGAGCCAGCCGGCTAATTGCTCATTTGCACTGAAACGCCAACAAAGCGCCTCGTGTGAGCGCCCTGGAATCTGGCCTGTTCTCCCCAGGCTCCTGCAGCCACCGCCTAGGGGGCCGGCCCCCAAATCTGGAGCCATTCACCCCAGGATTCCAGGAGGCCGTGCCAGCCCGGGGCGCTCTGCGGCCCCTGGAAAGCCAGCTTCCCGCAGCCAATGGGAGGGGGGCTGGCTAGCGACTGCTCCTTTTCTCTCCCCGATGAATGCTTCCCCACGAAGGACAGAATGACACGACTTCTCTCTCGTGGGCACCGAGCTGGCGAGAGGCAGCAGGAGGGGGGCGGGAAGGCAGAACCCCAGCCGGTTGGTACCCCGAGACCTGGCCAGTCTTCAGCGGTCTGAGACTACCTCCACCCCTGTCATGTGGGGGCCCCTGAGGCCGCCCCAGCACCGAGACCCAGCTAGGATTACCTGGAACCCCGATTCCACAGCCTGAGAAAACGCCATGTCTCCCCAGAGCATCTGGGAAAGCCGGGCCCACATTCTCGTGGCTCACTCCCGCGTCCTCACACTCTCAGTCCCACGCCACCCTTTGCCCACTGCTCAGCAGCCTCGGGTCCCGCAAAGGACAATCCTGCAAGCTCCAGGCAACAACACTTCCCTGGCCTCGATAGAAACTGGCAGGAGGGGAGGCGTGTGGAGTGGGGTGCTGGGCAGCCCACCCTTCGGCTCTGCCCCTGTCCCCCCTCACCTGCAGCTCCCTGGCTCTCTGGTCCCTGTCCGCCCTGTGCCCGGGCCTCCCTTGCCGCCTGCCCGCCCGCCCGGAGCAGCTCACCCAGCCACTCTCTCAGCAAGGGCTTTCTCCGAGGACCTCGTTCCCAGAGGACAAACACGTCCTCACCTGGTCACAGGTCACCAGGACAGTGTGCGCCGTCCCTGCCCCTGGGAGCTTGCTCTAGAGGGGGAGGAGACAGGCGAGGAGAGGGGCCAGGCGGCCACAGGAGCCAGGGTCAGGGGAGGGCGGGCTCTCTCTCTTATTTTGTAAATCTTTATCGTTTGAAGTATTACGTATGTCCCCCCCTTTCCCCTCATTGACCTCTCTAGCCCATCCCACCCCCCCTCCTCCCAGGCCTTCACACCCCATTGTCTGTGTCCATGGGCTATGCATACAAGTTCTTAGGTTGATCACTCCCCCCCATCCCCTGCCTTCCCTCTGAGGTTCCACAGTCTCTTCCATGCTTCTACGTCTCTGCATCTATTTTGTTCGCCAGTTAATCTTGTTCATTAGGTCCCACGTATTGAGTGAGGTCATGTGATACTTGTCTTTCTCTGACTGGCTTATTTCGCTTAGCATAATGCTCTCCAGACCCATCCATGCTGTTGCAAATGGTAAGAGTTCTTTTTTCTTTTCTTTTCTTTTCTTTTCTTTTTTTTTACAGCTATGAACTATTCCGTTGTGTAAATGTATCGCAGCTTTTTTACCCACTCATCTGCGGATGGGCACTTGGATTGTTTCCAAATCTTAGCTATTGTAAATTGTGCTGCTATGAACATCAGCAAATCAACAAACCACAAGTGCTGGGAGGATGTGGAAAAAGGAACCCTCGTGCACTGCTGGTGGGAACGCAGACTGGTGCAGCCACTGTGGAGAACAGTATGGAGTTTCCTCCAAAGTTAAAAATGGAACTGCCATCTGACCCAGTGACCCCACTTCTAGGAGTGTATCCCGAGAAACTAGAAACAACAACCAGGAAGGATACATGGGCTGACTCTCCTATTTGTGCCACTAGAATGTGAACTCTACGAGATGGGATTTTACAAATGCTTCCTTTGAGCGTAACTGGCAGGCTGTGAACTACACGACGTATACAGCTTGACGCGTGTGGGCAGATGCGGACACTGTGAACTGTCACCACAATCCAGACTGTGACGGATACAGGGCCTCCACGTGTCCTGGGGCCCCCGTGCCATTCCTGGGCTCCCTCCATGTGCACCTGTCTCTGTAGATGCCTGCATGTTCTGGAGTTGCATTTAAATGAAGCCACACAGTAGACGTTCCTGCGTGTCCGGCTCCTTTCACGCAGCAAAATTCTTTTGAGATTCAGCGATGTTGCCGTGCTGATCCAGCGTTCATTCCCTTTTACTGCTGAGCGGTTTCCGTTGTATGGATATACCACGGCTTGCACATCCACCTGCTGATGGCCATTTGGGTTGCTCCAATTTTTTGACTGTTAAAAATAGCGCTGCTATAAACATCTCTCTCTATAAAATATGCAACTAGACTGAACGGCGGAACAACTAACAACCGAACAACTGAACAACTGAACCACCGGTCACTATGACATGTGCTGACCACCAGGGGGCACGCACGGAACATGGCGGGAGTCGGCTGTGGGGGGATGGTGGAGCAGGTGAGCAGGGGCGCCAGACCAAGGCAGGGTGCTGGTCGCTGTCATCAGGCGAGCCTGTGGTGGTTACTGAAAATTCTTTGCTCCCAAGCACTGTGGTCCCACCCGGCACTCGCACCTGCTGCCAGTGCCGGCCCCGCTCACACATGCTGCTGGCCCGATTTCTATTTTCTGTCAGTGGGTGCGAGTGGTGGCTGCCAGCCCTGATTGTCCCTGAGGGCTTCTCCACCTCCCCTGCTCCTGAGGGGCAATAGGGGCAGCAGCCACAGCTTGCACCTGCTGACAGCACCAGCCCCTCCTGCACCTGCTGCTGGCACTGGCCCCAATCTCTCCACACCATTAGCAGGTGCAAACGGGGCCGGCTCTGTCAGTGTGTGGGAGCAGTGGCAGCGGGAGTGGGGCTGCTGGCAGACAGGGGACCAGGGGAGCATGGTGTGAGGGACCAGGTGGGGGTGCAGAGGGTGGGCCCAGACCTGCCCCTGTGCCCACCACAGCCTCGCGGCCCACAGTCCCTTTCAAGGTGCACGAATTTGTGCACCGGGCCCCTATCTGGTATATAAGTCTTCACACAGGCCTGTATTTTCATTGATCATGCTTAAGTAGCTAAGAGTGGGAGTGACTGGATCATACAGTAGATTTATGTTTAACTTTAAACAAAAACCTGCTAAACTGACCTCCAAAGTAATTGTAGCGTTTTCCATTCCCACCGACAGGGAGTGTGTGTTCCGGTTGCTCCGTATCCAAGCCAAAAGCCGTTATCCACCTTTCAAACCTGAGGCGCGCTGGTAGACGCTCAGCGGTGTCTCCTTGGGGACCCATGTGCGCTTCCTGACCAACAATGGTGAGCATCTTTTTGGGTGCTCATTGCCACCCAAATGAGACCCCGAGTGAAGTGTGTGTTAAGATCTGGCCCATACAGAAAGTGGGGGTGTTTGTTTTCTTATGAAAGTTGTTTATATGTTCTGGATGGAAGTCCTTTATCAGATACATACTTTGCCAGGCTTTCCACCCCCGCCCCCCCGCCCCCCGCCCGCCTGTGGTTCGTCTTTTTAGTCTCAACAGCGTCGTTTGAAGAACAAAAGTTTTAGATTTTGGTCAGGTTCAGTATATCAGTTCTGTTCTTTTGTGGATCATGCTTTTGGTGTCACATCCAAAACCTCGCCCAACCCCCGGTGACAAACACTTTCCCCACTGTTTCCTTTTAGCCGCTTTGTGGCTTTGGGCATTACATTCAGGGCTACGACTTATTTTTTGTTGATGATTGTATATGGCCCAAGGTAGAGTTCCAAGTTCATTTTTAAAAACGTTTGTTGGTTGGTTTGTTTGTTTAGAGAGGAAGGGAGAGGGATAGAGAGAGAGAGGAACACTGATGAGAGAGAAACATCGATGGGCTGCCTCCCGCATGCCCCCTGCTGGGGATCAAGCCCTCAACCCGGGCATGTGCCCTGACTGGGAATTGAACCTGTGACCTGTTGGTTCATGGGTTGACACCCAACCAGGGAGCCACACCGGGGGCCCAAGTTCGTTTTGCTGCATCAGGTATGCAATTGTCCCAGCACTCACTGTAGAAGAGACTACCTCCGCTTCACTGACTGCCTTGGTACCTTGGTTGAAAACCAACGGACCATAGGCACACATGCCTCCATTTATGGAGCCTGCATTCTGTCCTGTTGGTTTATTTGTCTGTCTTTATACCTATAATGTATATCACGGTTAGCATAGATTTACAAGGTCTTAGAGTCAAGTAGTATAAGTCTTTCGACTTTATTCTGATTTTTCTGATTTGTTTTGGCTACTTTAGGTCTTTTCATTTCTATATGAATTTTAGAATCAGTGAGTCAATTTCTGCAGAAGAACCTGCAGGGACTAAGTTGGGCAAGGGTTGGAATCTATAAATCAAATTGGGGAGAATTGACCTCAAACAATATAGAGACTTCTGATCCATGAGCACAAGATATCGCTCCTTTTGTCTAGATTTTCTTTAAATTCTCTCAGCAATGTTTGTAGTTTTCAATATACTTTTATTTAAAAATATCTTGCATACTTTTGACAGACCATATCACATGATAATTTACATTTCTTGATCCTATTGTAAATATAGTTTTAGTTTCTGATTGTTAATGAATATTTAGAGATACGACAGAATTTTGTATTTTGATTTTAGATCCTAAAAACTCAGTAGCTCCAGTAGCTTAAAATTCTTTTTATGTAATCAGATTCTCTACATAGAGGATCAGTGACCTGTGAGTCAAGACAGTGTTACTTCTTCCTTTCCCATTAGGGTACCTTTTATTTCCTTTACTCGCCTTATTGCACTGGTTCAATCACCAGTAAAACGGTGAATACAAGGGGTGAAACCAGATATCCTTGTCTTGTTCTTGATGTTCGGGGGGAAAGTATTGCCTTTAAATTCACCATTAATTATGTTATTAGTTGTAAATGTTTCATAGACGCTCATTACCAGGGTAAGGAAGTTCTCACATTCTGAGTTTACTAAGATTTTAAAAAATCAGAAATGGATGTTGGATTTCATAAAATGAGTTTTCTGTATTTATGATGATGATGTGTGCTTTTCCTTATTTATTCTGTTAACAATGTGAACTAGATAGATTTTTGAAAATTTAAGCTAATCATGTACTCCTGGGATAAATCCCACTTGGTCTTGATGTACTATCATTTTTTAACACGTTATTGGGTTCTAAAATTTTTATTTATTTATTTATTTTGCATCTGTGTTTGCAAGAGATATTTGTCTTTGGTTTTCTTTTCTTTTCTTTCTCTCTCTCTCTCTCTCTTTTTTTTTTTGCAGTGTTTTTGTCCAGTTTTGGTATTATGGTAATGCTGACTGAAGAGAATGGGCTGAGGAATATTCTCTTCTGTTCGATTTTCTAGAAGGGTTTGTACAGAATTGATATTATTGCTTTCTTACATGCTGATAGAATTCATCAGGGAGGCCCACGAGGCATAACATTTTTGTTATGGGAAGATGTTTAACTACACGTTCAATTACTTCAATGGATGTGGGGTCATTCAGGCTATTTTTTTTATTCTTCAGAGAACTTCGTGTCTTCTAAGGAATTTGTTCATTTTATCTAATTTGTTGAATTTATTGGCATAAAATTTGTTATAATATTCTGTTATCTTTTCAGTATCTGTAGAATTTGTAGTGATATTACCACACTCATTGATGTTGGTAATATAGTATTTATCTTTTATTGTACCAATCAGTCTGGTTAGGAGTTTATCAATTTTTATCATTAAGCTTCTTAAAGAACCAGCTTTGGGTTTCATCAATGTTTTGCTTAAATTTTTTTTAATATCGTTGATTTTATTCTTATCATTATTATTTTCTTTTTTCTGTTTACTTTGATTTCATTTGTTGTTTTTTTCCCCTTATCTTTTTTTTTTTTTAATATATTTTATTGATTTTTTACAGAGAGGAAGAGAGAAGGATAGAGAGTCAGAAACATCGATAAGAGAGAAACATCGATCAGCTGCCTCTTGCACACCCCCTACTGGGGATGTGCCCACAACCAAGGTACATGCCCTTGACCGGAATCGAACCTGGGACCCTTGAGTCCGCAGGCCGACGCTCTATCCACTGAGCCAAACCGGTTTCGGCTCCTCTTAGCTTTTTAAGGTACAAGTTAAGGTAATTGGTTTGATATATTACTCTATTTAAGAATAGGCATTTTGTGCTAAACTTATTCCTCTAAGTACTGCTTTAGCTGCATCCAAGAACTTTTGATGTATTTTCATTTTCATTCAATTCAAAATATTTTGAATTTCTTTTTTAACTTGTTTTTTTTGTCCATGGGTTCCATAGCAGTGCATTTTTTAGTTTTCAAATATTTGAGGATTTTCCAGATATCTTTCTGTTTATGATTTCTAATTCAATCCTCTTATAACCAGAGAACATACTTTGCTTTTAAATATTTTAAATTTATTGAAACTTAATTTTTAATTTATAACAATAAATATGGACTATCTTGGTAAATATTTTATATGCACTTGGAAATAATGAGTTCTGCTATTGTTCAATAGCGTGTTCTCTAAAAGTTAATTAGGTTAGCTGGTTGACAGTGCGGTTTAAGTAAATAATAACCTTACTAATTTTCTGTTTATTTTTTTAATCAGTTATCTAGATGGAGTGTTGACATCTTCAATTATTAATTGTGGATTTCTCTATTTATTTTTTAAGTTCTGTCAGTTTTTGCTTAATGTGTTTTGAAACTCTGTTATTGTGCCAGCATAAATGTTTGTTATGACCTCTTGATGAACTGACTCATTCATTGCTATGAAATTACACTATTTGTCCCTGGCAATATTCCTTGCTCTGAGATCTTTTGATTAATGTGAGCATGGTGTATCTTTTCTCATATCTTACTTTTAACCCTATTTGCAACTTTACATTTAAAAGTGTGTTTTTTTTTGTTTGTTTGATCCAGACTTTATCTAGTATCATTTTTATTTAGTCCAAGGGCCTTCCTTTAACATTTATTATAGTGCAAGCCTGCTGTTGATGAATTCCTTTAACTTCCCCCCACCTCACCCTTTAGCTTTTGTGTGCTTGAAAATGTCTCCATTTTGTCTTCATTTTTTGAAAGATATTTTTGCTGGGTATAGAATTATAGATTGACAGTTTTTTCTTTGTTGAAGTATTTGCTTTTTGTGTTTGACAGTTCCTTTTGTCCACATTCTAAAGATGTTTCTCCACTGCCTCATGGCTTCGTTATTTCTGACGAGTAGTCCGTCTGTCATTCTTACTAGTATATGTGTCTTATCCATGTGACATGTGTTCTTTCCTCTGGCTGCTTTTAATGTTTTCTCTTTATCACTGGTTTGAAGCAAAACAGTTTATGATATTCCTTAGTGTTACTTTCTTCATGTTTCTTGTGTTGGGGTTCTATTGAACTTCTTGGGTTTGTGGGTTTATCATTTTAATAACTTTGGGAAATTTTGGCCATCATTTCTTTAAATAATTTTCTTCCCATTATTCTCTCTCTTCTTTTTTCATTATTCTAATTACATATGTCTGCTTATTTTTTCAGTCTTTGAATAACATCTATTGTTGTATCTTTAATTTGTTTTTTTTATCTATGGGTTCCTTAGCAGTGCATGATATTTTCTTCTATAATATCATATCTGCCAATAATCCTATCCAGTGTATTGTTCATCTCAGACATTATGGTTTTCATCTCTAGAAGTTCAATTTGGGTTTGTAAGACTATCTTTTATGTTGCTTCTTAATATACTCGATCTTTCATCTAGATTTTTGGACATATGGAATATAGTTATAATAGTTTTGATGGTTTTTTAAAAATATATTTTATTGATTTTTTTACAGAGAGGTCGGGAAAGGGATAGAGTTAGAAACATCGATCAGCTGCCTCCTACACGCCCCCCGCCCCCACCCCCCACTGGGGATGTGCCCACAACCAAGGTACATGCCCTTGACCAGAATCGAACCCGGGACCCTTCAGCCCGCAGGCCGACACTCTACCCCCTGAGCCAAACCAGTCAGGGCTAGTTTTGATGTTTTAATTTTATCTTCCATGTCATTTCCGGCTGTGCTTGCTCTGAAGTTCATCACCATGTCTGGGGGAAGGTGAACTTCTGTGACAGCTGACCTTGCCTTGTAGACACCCCCGTGGCTTTGTGGGACCTTCTTAAAACTACATGGTTTCACCAACCCCCCTTCCCTCTCCCTTTCTCTTGGACAGACTGGGCCAAAGTCAGCTGCTGTCCTGGCCTTTCTGGCCCCTCTCACAGGTAGTTTCCTCACAGTATCTTCACACATCTAACCCCATCTTGGTCTCTGCTTCTTAGAGAACCTGGACTGACACGGAGGGAGGTGTGGACAGAACAGCAGCTTTGGGGTCTGAGACACTGGGTCCCAGTCTCAGTTCTGCCCCCAACTCGCTGTACAAATGTGGGCATGTGGCCTTCTCTCTCTGAACTCAGTCTCTGCATCTGATGAATGAGGATTTGTGATACATTTTACAATGTTATTGTGAAAACTGAGTGAAGCCCCATACGTGACATGTACAGACACCGCTGCCTTTCCCTCCGTTACGGTTAACGGAAGCGTCGGCCTATGTAAACACGTGCGAAAGTACACGTCATGGCACAGAGGCCCCGCATGCCCAGCACTCAGTTTTAACTGGAGTTGTCACGTCAGGGCGCTTCCTGATGGGAAACTCTGGAACGCTGCCCTCCAAGCGTCAACCTTGGGCCAAACGTTAGTGACTCATGGGAGCCCACGCCAGACCCTGCCCAGGAAGCCGCTTTTGTGTGAGTCAGCTCATGGCCTAGACTCAGAACTCACTCCCTGGCCTGGGTGGGGTTTTAGGAGAGCTCGTTTGGAGGAAAAAACCTGCATCCTATAAGAATTGACAAGTTCCTGAAACTAGAACCACGCAACAGGGTTAACAGAATCCGTACCGGAGCCTGGGCAGGGGATGGTCGGGTCGGGGTGACTTATTCCAACTCCTCTCAGGCTTATGCCACGTGACTTCTGGCAAGTCACTCTCTGAGCCTCAGTTTTTAAATCTGCAGCATGACAGCTATTAGTCACTCTTATGCTCTGTTGATGATCTTATTTTAGAAGTCCTGGAGTTTGACCTCCAGTTGGAGAGAAAGGTCATGGATAACGAAAGCTATTAGCATGGTTGATTTCCCTCTTCCTAGCTGGTGAATAATGGGGTCAGTGGAGGAGCAGTGGGGGGAGTATTATTTGGATGATCGGGAGGCACCAACCTCACTGAGTGATGTGGTAGGGGCTGCAAGCTCAGCCATTTGAACCTCACCACAGTCCTGTGAAGGAGATGCTTATGCTGCCTCCATATTGAGATGAGGAAACCGAGGCTGAGAGAGGGGAAACGAGCAGGCCTGCCATGGACTTAATGCTCGTGTTCCCCTGCCCCCCCAAATGCACACGGCGAAGCCCTCATCCCCATGCGACTGTATGAGGAGGGGGAGCCTTGGGGAGGTGGCGAGGTGCTGTGCAGAAGCTTTTTAGTTTGACGTAGTCCCATTGTGGTTTTTTTCCTTTGTTTCCCTTGCCCTAGGACATGTATCAGCAAAGATATTGCCACGAGAGATGTTTGAGATTTTACTGCCTATGTCTTACTCTAGGATGTTTATGGTTTTGCAACCTACATTTAAGTCTTTTATCCGTTTTGAGTTTATTCTTGTGTATGGTGTAAGTTGGTGATCTAATTCCAGGTGTTTGCATGTATCTGTCCAATTTCCCCAGCAGGAGGTTGGCTGTGGGAGCTCACTGACCACCAGGGGGCAGCTCCTGGTTGGCTGTCTGCCCCCTGGTGGTCAGTGCACACCATAGCTACTGGCTGGTTGTCCGGTTGTCCAGTCTTAACAGTCACTTAGGATTTTATATATACAGGCAACACTACTATAGTGACCTAATAAATGGAAGAGAATGTCATTACTACATTGCATGCTCTTGCCTCCTTTGTCAAATAGTAATTGGCCATAGGAGTGTGCAATTATTTCTGGGCTCTCTGTTCTGTTCCATTGATCTATATGCCTGTTCTTATGCCAGTACCAGGCTGTTTTGATTACAATGGCTTTGTAGTATAGTTTGATGTCTGGTATTATAACTCCTCCAACTTTGTTCTTCTTTCTCAAGATAGCTGAGGCGATTCGGGGTCTTTTTATGGTTCATGTACAATTTTGGAATATTTGTTCTAGATCTGGGAAGCATGCTGATGGCATTGAGTTGTAGGAGTTTTTTGCATGTTCTGTATATCAATCCTTTGTCAGCTGTGTGATTTGCAAATATTTTCTTCCCTTTTTGGGGTTGGTTTTCATTCTATGGATAGTGTCTTTTGATGCACAAACGCTTTTTATTTCGATGAAGTCGAACTTACCTATTTTTTCTCTTCTAGCTTGTACCTTTGGTGCCAGAGCCAAGAAATCATTGCCTCACATCCATGGTTTCCATGTGCATGTGGTGTATGCGTGTCTTACGATAGCCGTACCGACACTGCATTTATCTAAAATACTGGTTTTAGTTTTCATAATGCAATCTTTTCCCCAGGAGGAATATATTTTGATGAGTGGAATGAGAAAGGGATCTAATTTTGTTTATTTCATATGATTTCCTTATTGTTAAAAAACCATTTCTTGAAGAATTTTTTTTCTCCAAAGATTTGTAACACCAGGTCTGTTCCTATGTGGGGGGTGGGCATCTACTCCCAGCATCCTCTTTATTCTCAGTCACATATTTCTTGTCCCTGGTCAATGCTATACTGTTTTTATCACTATATATTAATACTAGAGACCGGCTGCACGAATTTGTGCACGGATGGAGTCTCTTGGCCTAGCCAGTGATCTGCCGATCGGGGCTGGCACGGGGGGGGGGGGGGGGGGGGGGGGGGGGGGGAGGTTGGCCAGCTGTGGGAGGTTGGCTGTGGGAAGCTCACTGACCACCAGGGGGCAGCTCCTGCATTGAGCGTCTGCCCCTTGGTGGTCAGTGCACATCATAGCTACTGGCTGGCTGTCCGGTCATCCGGTCTTAACGGTCACTTAGGATTTTACATATATAGATAACCTTACATAGCGACCTAATAAATGTGGATTTCTGGGAGGTGCCACTGTGTGCAGAAGAGAGTTAACTTCTGGCCCCAGGCTGCTCTGCTTCGAAAGGCCTGCTGTCCCTTTGGCCCCAGGCTGGTACCTGGGCCTTAGAGCCAGGAGGCTGCCCCCCTGCTCCCCCAGAACTGATGCTGGAGGCTCACTGAGCCAAAGTCGTTTGTACAAGCAATGCGGTCCCTGGTGACCACCTGCTCTTCTCCTGGGACTCTGATGGCTTGGCACGTGCCAGGTATAGGACGCCTATGCGACCAGTCGCCCCCCAGACCAGGGCTCCCCATACCAGAGCTCCCAGACCAGGGCTCCCCAGGTCAGGGCTCCCCAGGTCAGGGCTTCCAGACCAGGGATCCCAGTCCAGGGCCACCCAGACCAGGGCTCCCAGACCAGGGCTCCCCAGACCAGGGCTGCTGGCCTTTCTGTTACAAACAAGGAAACCCAAGCACAGAGTTGACGGCTTGCTCGATGTTGGACAAGGCGTTGCCAGAGTCTGGGTTCTGTCCCAGGGCGCCCTGACCCCCAGTCCTCCAGCTTGTCTCCTCCATTGTGACCTCAAAGTCCAGGTCCTCCCACGAACCTCTGTGACCTTGGCTGGGAGTTTCAAAGCCCTGAAGTCGTCAGATTGAATGAGATGGTCTCAAAGCCCCTTCCCGGCCTCGCGGACGACAGCCCAGCGACCTCAGGCTGCCCACCCGCTCCCGGGCACCCTTCCCCATGCGTGGCTGGGTGAAGTGGCCGCCTGTGGTGGCTCGGCCCTGGGTCACCTACCTACACCTTGGTTGCCCTCCCCGCAAAGGCCGAGCCTGAGTCTGGAAACCCAGAGTCCCAGCGAGCCGGGGGAGGGCGTGAGTGCCCGCCCGAGGCCTGGCAGCGGGTGACGGCTCCCCTCTGCCCGGCTCTCCGCGGCCTGCAAGGCAGGCTCGAAGGGCACATAAACCAGCGGCCTGGTCTTTACTGCCGCGCGGAGCTTGGGCGCTGTTTTATACGTCTCTGTCTGCGCGTTCACATCGTAGAGGCTGAAATTAATTCCGCACGACGGGCTGCTCCCGGCAGAGCCAAGAATTTCCTGAGAAGGGCCCTGGCCGGGCTTCGGCAGCGCTGAGCCTGGCGATAAAGGCCTCCCAGCCGGTGTCGCCGCCAGGGCCATCCAGGGTGCTGTGTTCTTTGGCCCCCAGCAGCTCGTTCCCTCTTCCAAGCTCTGGGTGTGGAGTGTGGGTTGGGGTCCAGGCTGAGCACAGAGGGAGACGGAGCCCCGCATTCTCCCTCGTCCCGCTGGTGGTCGCCCCGGCCCCAGAGCCCCGAGCCGGGGGGCCTCACCCCTCGGCCAGCTCCCCGTCCAGACATCAGGCTGCTTCCTGCCCCCACCATGGCTTGTGTTGAGTCTTTGATTTGCCAAGAACTTTTTTTTTAAAAAAAAATCTTTATTGTTTTTTAAAAATCATTCTTTATTGTTGAAAGTATTACATATGTTCCTCTCCCCCCGCCACCCGCCCCATTGACCCCCTCCAGCCCAGCCCGCCCCAGGGCCCCACCACCCCACTGTCTGCGACCAGGGGTTATGCCTGATGTGCCAAGAGCTCGCTAAAGCCTCGTCTGACCCCAGTGGCCCTGCAGCTGGGAAGGAGGGGGCGGGCGAGCCCCTCACACCCGTGAGCATGGTGGCCAGGATTCTCCTGCGTTCCCTGGGCAGGAGCCCCGGGGAACACTTCACGCCCGCGAGGTGAGGGCGCTGCTTCGCTGCCGACAGGCCAGGGAGGCCGGGAAGTGACTCAGGCGGAGACAGTCCCTGAGCATCCAGCCTCGCCAGCCCTCCCCTCCCCGGAAATTTTACAACCGGCCCTGCTGCCAGCTAGGCCTGCCAGACACATTGTGTTCATCTCTGCGCTCCCCCCCCTCTGGGCGCCTGGCCCTCCCTGGAAAGCGCCTTCTCATCCACACGCAGCCCAGAGGTGTGCCCCGCGCACCCACGCACCCATGCACCTGCACACCCGCACACCTGCACACCCATGCACCCACACACCCACACACCTGCACACCCATGCACCCGCACACCTGCACACCTGCACACCCATGCACCCGCACACCTACGCACCTGCACACCTGCACACCCATGCACCCGCACACCCACACACCCGCACACCCGCACACCCACACACACCTACACCCACACACCCGTGCACCCACACACCCGCACACCCATACACCCGCACACCCACACACCCGCGTGCCTGCACACCTGCACACCCATGCATCTGCACACCTGCACACCCATGCACCTGCACACCCATGCACCTGCACACCTGCACACCCACGCACCCGTACACCCATACACCCATGCAGCCGTACACCCATGCACCCGCACACCCATGCACCCACACACCTGCACGCTGCCCACTGGGGATCGAGCCCGCAACCCGGGCATGTGCCCTTGACTGGAATCGAACCTGGGACCCTTCAGTCCACAGGCCGACACTCTATCCACTGAGTTAAGCCAGCTGGGACCCATCCCCGCCTTTATAGCAGCCTTTGTCTTAGTCTTCTCAGCTCCACAGTGTGAGAGTCCGTGCCCGCCGGGACCCTCGCTGGTGCCTAAGGACAGACCAGCGAGCAGACAAGGTGATTCCTCTCCCTGCGGTCACCTCAGGGGGTTCCCGTCACACGGCGCCCAGCCTCGTCCGCCTCCAAATCGCCACGGGACAGCGAGCTCCTGGGGCCCGGCCGGGCTCCGCTCACTTCCTGTCCCCGCCACCCAGTGGCATCGTCTCGTGGGGAGTAAGACAGACACCAAAGGCAAACCCAGGACGGGAGGGCGACTCTGGGGTGGCCAGTGAATGAGTCACAGGCGACGCCCAGGTTTCCAATGGCATCGACGGTGTGCCAGGCCGAGGCGTGGGCCTGGGCGGCAGAGGCAAGGTACTTGGGGTGTAGGGTTGGAGGAGCCCAGGGCGTCCACATGGCCAGCGGGTCAGAGGACAAGGAGCCACAGTGTGGAGACACCCTCCGGGAGGGTGGGACGGTGCACACAGATGGCCCCAGGGAGTCGGCCTCATCTGGAAGCAGGAGTGAGAGGCTGGGGGCGTGGGAGGGAGCCAGGGCAGGCTGCAGGCAGGGCCTGGACGGGGCGGCAGGGGCCTGGGATGTCCCACTGGAGTGCCCAGCTGTGCCCCGTGGTGACAAGGGCGGAGGTGGGGAGCCCAGGCTTCAGTGCATCCCAAGGACAGGTGAGGTGTGACGTGTGCCCGTGGGACCTGGAAGGTGGGCCCCGTGGCCCCGGGGGCGTGGGAGGAGGAGGCAGGAGAGCAGGGATCCGAGGAGGAGGCAAAGCTGAGTGGTTGCAGGGCAGGGAACAGCATTCCAGGCGGAGGGAACAGCATGTCTGGAGCTAGACCCGGAGGACAGGTGGCTCGTGTATGTCGTCGAGAGAAGGCCACTGTGCCGTAGGATTGGCTGTGTGGTGGGTGTCGTTTTATTTGGGCGTTCTTATGAAATGCGTGCTGTCATTTGTATGGGTATATTTTTAATTTTTTGTAAGATACCCTGGGTCAGGTACGTCATTTCCTTTCTTTCTTCCTTCCTCCCTTCTTCCCTCCCTCCCTTCTCTATCTCTTCCTCTCTCCTCCTCTTCCCCCCCCCCCCCTTTCTATGCCCCGCCCGGCCCTATGTTGTTGTTTTAAGACACTTTATTTTTTTTTTTATGTCTGTCTTCTGATTCTATTAATTTCAGAGAGGAAGGGAGAGGGAGAGAGATAGAAACATCCATGATGAGAATCATTGATTGGCTGCCTCCTGCACACCCTCTACTGGGGATCAAGCCTGCAACCCAGGCCTGTGCCCTGACTGGGAATTGAGCCATGACCTCCTGGTTCATAAGTCGATGTTCATCCACTGAGCCACCATGGCTGGGCCCCAGCCCTATGTTTGAGACCTACTGTGTTACCATGTTGTGGTGGGACCCAGGGGGTGCCAGGCTTGCATTTGGAGCTCTGTTCCCTTCCCCGCAGCCCATGATGGACTCCCCAGGTGTCTCATCTCTCTCTCCTGGGGGTAATCGGTAGAGAGTCTGATGAAGAAGGGAGGGAGAGGGAGGCCAGGGGCCCCGGGGACAGGCTGGGGAAGTCTGGTCCGGGACCCGGAGAAGCAAGTGCGGGGACTCTGTGTCCAGGTGACTTTGTCCAGGGACAGTGAGAGCGAGGGGAGCTGCTCAGGGTTGGAAGTGGCCAAGACGCACGTGGTGATGGGGAAGGGGCAGACGCCGGAACCTTCCAGAATACCTTCCCTTTTCATTCAGAGTCTGATGCCCAGCTGAGACTGGCGGGGGGCTCTGGCCCGTTGACCAGCCCACAGCCCTTGGACAGACACTGGATTCTGGCTGAATGCCTGTGCGGTGGGGGCGGGAGGCTTCTGTCCCAGTAATAAAAGCCGCACGCCTGTCTGTGCATTTGTTACAGGCGATTTTCCAAACCAGACGGCATCTTGGGAGGCATATGAAAGAGTTTAAAATGCAGATAATAAAATATAGCTCGCGCTCAGGGTGCGCGGTTCGGCATAATACCCCATTCTGTTTCTGCCTCTCGGCCGGCCGGGGGTTGCAGCCTCACACAGGCTCTTGCTGGCAGGCCAGGGGGCGGGGGGCGGGGTCCGCGGGGCGCGGGGGCAGCCCGGCCTCCTGGCCACGCCCGGCCACGCCCGGCCACGCCCACCTCAGCAGGATGGGCTGATGGTCCCATCGGTGGCTGGCCCCGCAAGGACTCCTGCGCCGAGCCGCCCCCACCGGCACAGGATTTCTGCTTGATGCCAGCGATGCCTTCGTGCCCTATAGTTGGGGCCAGAGGCAGGCGCCCCTACATGTACCTTAGAGGCCACGGCAGCCACCACCATCCACTTTACCCTGGGACACGGGGCAGCAGTCAGGTCAGTAACTCGTCTGAGAACAAGAACAAGTCGATGCGGAGTGGGGAGCTGAGCCAAACTCTTGCCAATTCCCTCAGATCGTGGGCGACCAGAACGTGGCACTGTCCCCCGTGGTGTCTCCCGGCACCTGTCTCTGTGCCCCTGATTGGAAACCACCCCCCCCGCCCCCAAATTCCACCTGGAACTCGTATTCATTCATCCATCGCTCGTGGGCTCATCTGCGGCCACTGACTGTGCCAGGCCGTGCCCGGGCACCCGGGACAGAGAAATGATGCCGCGTGGTCCTGGTCCTCAAGGCCCTGCAGGTCGGGCGGGTGGGGTGGGCAGGACGGGGTCGAAGTTCAGTGCGATTGTGGCTGGAATCAGGGGGAGCTCAGGCGACTGGGGCCTCCCCGACCCCTCAGATGAAGGGGACGTCAGCCAACCAGCCGGGGCCGTCACCTGTGCCTCGGTGGCCAGAGCCTTGTGTCCAGAGGAGCCGGGGACCTGGGAGGCAGGCCCAGCCACGCCGCCCGCCTCGCTCTCCTTCCCGCCTGCACACGCGTGCTCCTGCCGGTCTCGTCCTGGGATTTCCTTTGACGTTTTCCTTCTCACCGTCTGTCCCTCCACCTCCAGGGCTGCTGGCTGCTGGCCGGGCCTGGGAGATGCACTCTCCCGGGAAACCTGGGAAGAGATTCCCAACGTGTCACTGTCTCATTGAGTCCTCCCGTGCCCAGTGAAGCAGGCGCCGTTTCCACCCGCCCCTCACAGGTGAGAGCACCAACCTCCGCTCCCACGCGAGCAGGGAGCCGCGCCCCTGGCCTCGCTCCTTGGGGAGCGGCCGTGCCTTCGGATTTCGTGGAAGCCGAGGCCCTTCGGGGTTCTCCGCCAAAGGACGCGCCCCCTGCCCCGAGGTGTCCGGCTCAGCAAGCTGCATCCCCGCAGGATCGCGAAGCAGCCCCCGGGCTGCCCGCAGGGGAACAGGAACACGCGCTGTCCTGGCCGCGCAGGTGCCGGCGGGACATCAGCCGTGGGAGCCGTCCCTCGCGATTCCTGAGTTGGAAAGGAGCTCGCAGGGCCGTGTGCGGGACGACCCCGGGGGCTGGAAGATTGGGGCCTGAGTGCCACTGCGTCTGCGGTGCAGGCTCAGGCGATTCTCGTTTTCCTCGAGTTCCTCCTCTCTCCCCAGAAGAACAGGTGCATGTAACGCAAAGACACCTGCGCCTGAAACAGTCCCTCCTGGTTCCTACGGAGCCCGTCTTGGCCATGGAGGAGAGAGCTTTGGCACAAACGGGGCTGTCCCCGCGCCGGGAGCTGGCTGTCCCCGGCTCCAGGCGGCCGGCCTTGACCCGCATCCTCTGGGGCGTGGAGCCGCCCACGCACGGCCTCTGCGGTCAGCTTTCTCCCTAAAAACGCACAGTTTCCCACGGGCCTGGTTTGAGGGTTGAAGCACCCCGCCCGGACCCGGCTCGGAGCACGTGCTCAGTAAACCGGGGCGTGCTGATCTAGCTGGGCTCTGCCCCACACGCCCTCGTGCCCCGCAGTGTCCCCTTCCTCGTCTGTCTCCCCGCACTGTCTTCCCTCGGTGTCTCTGTCCTGGCTCTGCAGCCTCACTTGGGGTTCGCTATCCAGGCAGGAAGGGAGCGCCCCCCACCTGCGAGCCTCAGCGTCATCCCCCCCGAAGCTGCTCCCGCTGCTGCCATCTTCCTGGAGGTCGGTGTGGTGTTGGGGAGACAGTGCCCAGAGCAGACAGCCCGGCTGGACTGCGGCCCCGGGGTCTGAGGCCAGTTCAGAGGGGGCCCCACCTCCTGCTCAGGGGTAACTTCTCTGGGCCGCTTTTCTCCTCTGTGAACGGGGATAACCACAGTCTCCCCCACCCCCCCCCTCCGCCCCACAGGCTGCCGTGAGGGTTAAAGGAGAAAACCCACAGGGAGCTGGGGTGCCAGGGAGTGCAGGACTGGTCAGTGGGGGGACAGGATGGGGTGCTCTGGACCTGGAGGAAGGGACCCGGCCATGGGGCTGTGCCCCTGGGCAGGGCAGCTACCTGGGGCCTCACCTGGGACAATGCCCCCCACCCCCGCCTTTCCGGCCGATGCTCGGCTCCATGGCAAGTTCATTTCCAGTCCCCAGACCATTGGCGGCTCCTTCCTCACCAGGACCCATGAAAACCAGCCACATGTTTTCTTTGCTCTTGATGAACCAATAACCTTGAAAATTTGAAAATAAAATGTCTACGGCCGCACAGCCAACGAGGGCTACGTGGCTTTGCAGACATTATAAAACATCAAATTAGATGGAAAATTGCCCGGGGCCCCTGTAAACGAAAATTACTCTTTTTATAGCGGGGGAAAGGACCCTTATAATAGCAACAAACAATTTGGGGCTCTTCCCTGCTCTCGCCAGCTCCCATGGCTCACGGTGCTTGCTCCCTGCACCTCCCTGGCCCCGGCCAAGGTTGTTACAACACTTCGCTCTGCACACGCTCACGGCATTGCACACGCTCACGGCATTGCACACGCTCACGGTATTACACGCTCACGGCATTGCACACGCTCACGGATTGCACACGCTCACAGTATTGCACACGCTCACAGCATTGCACATGCTCACGGCATTGCACACGCTCACGGTATTGCACACGCTCACGGCATTGCAACGGGAGCAGGAGTCTCTGCCCATGTCTTTGGTTCCTGTCAAGAGAGGACTTTTTGCCTCATCCCAAGTTTTAGCTCCTCACTGGTGCTGGCTGCACCCAGGCTTGGTGTGGGGCAGCGAAAACAGCGCTGGATAGAGAATGAAATGACAAAGCCTGCTGTGTGACTTCAAGCTAGTTGCTTAACCTCTCTGGACAATGCTCTTTCTCTGTGAAAGAAGTGGGGTTACTCAATGCCTCTGGGTACCAGCACGCTGATATGCATGTGTGACAGCCATGTGGGAAACACACCCGCCCCTCGATGCCAAGCCAGGGCCTGTGCCCACCCGCTAACATACATGTCCCAGCCTAAAACTGAACAACTTTTGTTTCCCTGCTGTGGGATCTCTCAAGGATGTTTCAGGAACAAGGCAAAGAGGGAAGATGCTGCTGGTTCTAGCTCAGAGATTCTCAGCGGGAGAGATGTCGCCACAGGGCATGCGGCCATAATCTGAAAAGAGATATATGTTTAATCCTCACGCAAGGATATTTCCCCATTGGCTCTTAGAGAGAGCAGAAGAGAGAGGGAAAGTGACAGAAACCCATCGATTGGCTGCTTCCTGCATGAGCCCCGACCAGGGACCGGGGGCGGGGGAGGAGCCTGCAAACAAGGTGTGTGCCCTTGACCAGAATCGAACCCAGGACTCTGGTCCACAGGCCAACGCTCTATCCAATGAGCCAAACTGGCCAGGGCTGGAGATATTTTTGATTGTCACGGCGGGGTGTCGCCCGGTGGTGTCCTGGCCACGTGGTGGGTGGAGGCCAGAGGGGCTGCTGGACATGTAGAAAGCACGGGATGGCCACCCATTGAAGGGACTAACCGGCTCCGAAGGCACGTCCCCAGGCTGCGGCCCCCGCACAGAGGCTGGAGTTGGGCGTGGAGACTGGCCGCCCGGGCTGGTCTCACCACTGGCCGGAGTCCCGAGGATGCAAAGCAGTGCCCGTGGGCCCCGGAGTGCTGGCTGGCAGCCCCATGAGTCACCGGGTCCAGGCAGCCGGTGACGTGGGGCCTGACCTTTGTCGGGGAGAGAATTCCTGAGGCCTACCACCCAGCCTGGAGCCAGACCTAAGGAGATGGGAAGGGGGAGGGGGAGGGGACCTGGGACCTGGGACCTGGATGGCACAAGCTAATTTGAAGGTACCCCCTCCCCAAGGTAGACACGGTGAAAACAAAGTTTCTCTCGCTTAAATGGAAGCAAAGAAAAGGCACCTTTAGCTTCCTTTCGGAAGAGAAGAGAAAACAAGCTGACCTTTTACAAAGTCAAAAGCGGGGCCTGTCCGATCCTTCGCTGTGCCCCACACTGCACACTTGGGGTCCTGGCACCTGCAGGGCTCAGTACCGCCCCACCCAAAGTTCCCTGCGTCTCCCAGGGCCCGGCTCCTTCTGGCCGGAGGCCGCTAGAGGGCAGCAGTGCATTTCCCTGGGCCCGGAGTTTCCTGACTCCAGCTTCAGCCACAGGGCCAACCCGTGGGGTTCCATGTCAACCCCGGAGGTAGGCACCTGACTGGGGACCACACCTCCCCCCCAACCCCCTGCTTAAGCCAGAGGAGAACACACTGGGGCCCTACACCAACACCCACATGGCTATGCCGTTCCCTGCCCGCCCCCCCATCTCCTATCTGAGAAATCGGGCCCAGGAGCGGGCAGGACTTTCTCAGGTCACACGGGACTCGATGTCCGTGTGGTCGCCACGTCCTCTGAGACTCAGCCCTTCTCCCAGGTGACAATGTCCTGGGTCCCCAGGGACCTCCCTCTGCCCAGCAGACACAGGAAGGCTGGGGTGGGGGTTGTGTGGGTGCCCACAGGCAGATTCGTCTCCGTGGCTTCCCAGAGGGGAGAGAGGGCCGGAGGGGCCCTCAGGGCGGAGGCCAGCTGGGGGCAGCCTGCTGGCCAGCCCTTGTCTATTATTTTTCCTTTTGTCCACAGACTGGAGAGCAGCAGTTATCCTTGGTGACATTGACTGTGCGGGTTTGACTTGAAGCATTTACCTGCCGCTGGACTTGACCTTGGAGAACCCTCAGCCACTTTAGAAGTGCGCACAGAAGGTCTCGTCGACCCTTGCTTCCCAAATCCCCCAATAACTGCTTGCGGGAGGAGCGGAGAGCCTTGTGTGCGTGTGCAAATCTGTTCACAATTAACACCATGGGCGAGGCCGCCGCTCCACAGCCCTGGCCAGCTTCCGGAGGCTCCGCTGTTCCTGTCGACGGCCAGCGCGTCCAGGCAAAGCGTTGGGGCTTCTCCAAGCGGCTCTCCCCCCCACGCCCCCCTCCCTGACTCACTTCAACAGGCGACACCCCTGAAGGCCCGGCTCACGCTCCTGGCCGTCCCCCTCCCTGGAAGCGTCGGAGTCCAGGCAGCTGCTGACTTTTATCAACGTGTCACTGCCTATGGAGGTCACGCCTACTACTGTGCGCCGGTCCCTCTCCCAAGTTCTCCGTGCAATCGCTCACCTGGGCCCCTCTTCCCACAACCCTGTTCAGGAGGTATTACGATTAACCCCATTTTACAGATGTGGACACTGAGGCCAAGAGCCGCTTATCAGGAGCAGCATTAAGATCTGAATGCAGGCTTCTGGCTCGAGGGTTATCTCATTAACCAGTGTGTGGTCCCCTGTCCTGCTCTGAGCCCTCTGAGAGCGTCCTGGACCTGCGGGTGTGGATCCTGCCGCTAGGGCCTTCCGGGCCCTCCTTTCCTTAGCACCACGCCCCCTGCTGGTCACGAAGGGAATTCTCCGTTTGTACCCAGCATCCGGCACCTATAGATGCTGTTCTTCCTGCTGTAGCCATGTGTCTGCCTCTTGTTGCTTCTGCCCACAGCGGCCTCCGCGGCTTCCCAGGGCTCAACCAGGTCCTCCTGTTCGCCCCCAGGCCCCCTGGGACAGTGGTCGGCAAACTCATTAGTCAACAGAGCTAAATATCAACAGTACCCACAGTACGATTGAAATTTCTTTTGAGAGCCAAATTTTTTAAACGTAAACTTCTTCTAACGCCACTTCTTCAAAATAGACTCGCCCAGGCCGTGGTATTTTGTGGAAGAGCCACACTCAAGGGGCCAGAGAGCCTCATGTGGCTCGCGAGCCGCAGTTTGCCGGCCACGGCTCTGGGAGACCCGGAGCACAGTCCATGGGCTTACCCCATGTGCTTTCTTTGGCTGGAAGAGTGATCAGATGGTGGGTTGACTTCAAGGTCAAAACAAGCCCCCTTTGTGCCGCCGGGTGAACAGCCAGGCCATTTCCTGTGGAGCCCCGTTAAGTGCCCCTCCCCCCGCCAAGGACTGGGAGAAGGAACCCTTTCACGCCCAAAACACGAGTCGTGAAAGGACGTTGTGAAAGGATGCTGAGCGACGTGCAGCCGGCGGGGTGCGGATTGTCCTGCGGCTGAGAGCCCAGGTGCAGGCGGGAGGCACAGGACCTCGGAGCAGAGGAGCCGGACCGAGGCCCGTTTCTGCCCGACACCTGCACCTCCAGGTGAGCTACTTCCCCTCCCGAAGGCTCCCCTGGTCATCTTTAAAAAGTTTTTTTTCTTTTATTGATTTCAGAGAGGAAGGGAGAGGGAGAGAGAAAGAGAAACATCCACGATGCGAGAGAATCACTAATCGGCTGCCTCCTGCACGCCTCACACTGGGGATGGAACCCACAACCCCGGGCCTGTGCCCAGACCTGGAATCCAGCCGTGACCTCCTGGTTCCTAGGCCGATGCTCAACCACTGAGCCACACTGGCCGGGCACCTTTTGTCATCTTCACGATGGGAGAAAGCCCTTTTCCTCTAAACGCGTCTCAGCGTTGTTTTGAAACACGAAACATAATTCGGGGCATTGTGTCTACCTGGACGCTGTGAACTGCAGAGCGTTCTAGAAAACAGAGGCCCTGGAGGGCGGGGGGAGGTGGGTGCAGGCTTGGGGAGGGCCAGGGGAGGCGCCGCTCCTCCTCGGATGGCCCCTCCTCCATCTGCGTCCAGCCTCCTCTGGGGAAGCGCAGCCTGTGCCGGAGATAGGCGGGTCCATCGGTCCATGTTACAAGCCTGGGATGCAGTCCTCTCTGGCAGCCACATGCGGCTCCATGGCATCGGGGCTCCCCCGACCCCCCATCCAGGCTGCAGCCGAGAGACCGGCCAGCTGGGAGCCCGGCTTACCAGGATTTCAGGAGGCCTGTACCCCAAGAAGGGAACGGAGAACTCACCGCTGCTTATGACACCAGAGGGGCTGCCAGCAGTTCGGGGCGCCCTGCCTGGTGGCTGTGATTCTCCGCAGTGACCCCCTCACATCAGGTTTTCTTTCTTTTTTTTCTTTTTTTTAAAATATATATATATTTGTATTGATTTCAGAGAGGAAGGGAGAGGGAGAGAGAGAGAGAAACATCAATGATGAGAGAGAGTCATTAATCAGCTGCCTCCTGCACACCCCACACTGGAGACTGAGCCCACAACCCCTGGGCATGTGCCCTAACTGGGAATTGAACCGTGACCTCCGGGTTCATAGGTCGGCACTCAACCACTGAGCCAGGCCAGCCGGGCCCATCAGAGTTTTTAATTTGTGGCCGTGGTTCTGCGGCTCCAGAGAAATTTTCCAGCATCAAAACTGCATCCGAATGAGCTTCCTCTGCTCAGTGTGTGGTCACCGTGGGCCTTCCCGAGATCAATGGCCGCGTGTGACTCACTTTACAGCAACGATTCTCTGTTTCCTCGCTTTTAATCAAAGCAACACTGTGGTTGTTTTTTTTTTTTTTTTTTTTTATGAAATACGTAGCATGAGGCTGTGAACTTGATGCATCATTCCAGAATGTTCCTTGTGAAACTGAACAGAGGAGGAAGTGGTTTGGGAGGGACACGGAGGAACTGATGGAGAAGTGAGGATTGATGAATGGAGGGGGGCGGGGCCAGGCGGGTGACCGTCCTGCTGGGAACACTGTGCGTCCTGAGCGAGAGTCCTCACCACAGCCGGTGCGGGGGCCCAGCTGCAGGCACACCCGGGAGAATCCACGTGCACCGAAGGTACAGCTTGCCAGGGGGCGTTAGACGGGCCGCCCAAAGCAGCCAAGACGCCATGTTTTTGCTTTCTTTAGCGATCAGATAGGCTTGTCAGGCGGAGATGCTGTGAGGATGTCAGGTGATGCTCTTTCCCCAGGAGGCCGGGAGGCGGGCCTCCCACCCGGGCGGCTTCCTCTGGTACCTGCAGTGCCTCAGCCCAGGGCTCCTGCCTGGCTGCGTGGGAGAGGGGGGCCCAGACCTCCACGGGGCGCTGCCCGCAGCTGCAGGTGGCGGGGACCGGAGCGCGTAGGCCTTGGAGGTTGTGTAACCGGGCAGCTGTGTGCACACACACCCCCCACCCCGCCGCCGGCCAGTGTGTCTACCTCTCTGAGACTCTAGAGCAGTGGTTCTCAGCCTTTCTAATGCCGAGACCCTTTAATACAGTTCCTCATGTTGTGGTGACCCCCAACCATAAAATTATTTTCGTTGCTACTTCATAACTGATTTTGCTACTGTTATGAATCGTAATGTAAATATCTGTGTTTTTCGATGGTCTTAGGCTCTCCAGCAGCGGCTCTCAGCCTGTGGGTCCTCTCCGGAAGCATCCAGCCTCCCCAATGGGTGTGTTTCCAGTCGGTTTCCGGTGCTCCCCAGAAGCTGTCCACCCGCCCCAACTGCAGACAGCTCTATCGTTCCCATTTGGTCCCGGGCATGGGGTTGGGCTCCAGGGTGGTTAAAAGGATCCTAGTGGTTTCAGGGGGAGGCTCAGCGGAGGCCAGACTCCAGGGGGAGGCAGGGGGGGCCCCTCAAAGGCCTCAGGCTCCACAGGCTCCTGGTCGTGCTTGACGGTGAGCCTTTCGAAGAGATACTTGCCCAGCCCAGCCTGGGGGCTGCCGCCTGCGGAGGTGTCAGGTGTCGCCCCTCTCCCTGAGGGGCTCCACCTGCTCACCCCGGCTCTCTAGGAAGCGGAGGGTCTCTAGCGGAGGTCTGAGTGCGGGGGTCTGTGTGCGGAGGGTCGGTGAGCGGAGGGTCTGTGTGTGGAGGGTCTGTGAGCGGAGGGTCTGTGAGCGGAGGGTCTGTGAGCGGAGGGTCTGTGTGCGGAGGGTGTGTGAGCAGAGGGTCTGTGAGGGGAGGGCCAGGGCCGGCAGGGCCAGGGGGCCTAGGGGGCCTAGGTCAGGTTTGTCTCCAGGACCACGGCGGCTGCCACAGCATCCCACGTTTCACCTGCACGTCCTGGAAGAGGGTGTGGCCACCACGCTGGCTTGGCATCTTCAGAGACGCTTCTCCTCGCCTCACCCACACCCTCCGTGGCCACGTTGTCGTCGGTGGAACAGGTGCCCAGACAGAGGTAGGTGTGGAGGCCCGTGGATGCAGGTCGACCAGGCGGCCGGCGGCAGCCTCCGTCCAGGCGGCTTTGGGAGCTCTTGGTTGCTCGGCAACAAGGACTTAAGCTGGACAAACGGTGTCGGCTGGTCTCGGCGGCTGAGGGCGCTGAGCCGGTTCCGAAGGTGGGGACTGGAAACGAGGTGGGAGGGTGGTCGGAGGCTGGAAGAAGGGGCGTCCCTGGGTCTGTGCTGTCCAAACACCGATGACGCAAGAGGCATATCCCGGGGACCCCCTGGGAACCGCCCCAAGAAGTGTTGGGAAGCTCTGGGAACATACACATTCCGTGAGGGACGTGATGTGCTCGTTAGACAGTGGCTGTGAGAGCAACGCTGGGGTGTCCACGCATCGCTTGAAGGGCGCGATGGCTGGAGGAATGAGCACATCAGAGGTCCCTCCTCTTCAGAGAGACGGGCGGGAGGCTGCTTTCCTTCTCCTTGTTGCCAGGCGGCCCATCAGGAGGTGGGATGAGCACCTGGTGCTCCCCCGGGCGAGGGTCGGCCTGAGACACAGCCCGACATAGGACGCCGCTCTCTGAGACCCTGTGTCAGCTCGCAGGTCCGAAGGCAGCGTGTGAGGAGTCGCTGTCCTGCTTCTTGTCCACGCTCATGCTTGGCGTGACTGACTCCTGTTTGGTGGCCGGAACATGGTATCCCCTGGTGGTCTTCACATGCCTCTCTCTGGAGCTAGAAGCGTTCAAGGCCGTTCCACACGTTTAATCGCCGATGATGATTTCCTCTTCCGGGCCGTGAAGTCCGCGTCCAGCCAGTTTTCTAACTTCCTCATGGGTTTGTGGCAATTTGGATACGAATAGCTGTCAGTGAACGGGTTACTTTTCCAACCCATTCGGGCGTTTCTTCAGCTTTGTTTCCTGTGTCTTTAACAATCCTACGCGGTATGTACCAGCGTCTCTCCTCCGTGGCTGAAGTCCCTGCATCCTGTTGAAGAACCTTCCCTCATCCCAGCCACGCAAAGGCCCTCTGCCAGGCGCCCTTCTCAACGGTGGACAGTATTGCTTGCCCACCTGTCAGCCTTCGGAACGCATGGCTGCGGTGTGGCCGGAAGAGAGCGAGTGCCCGCTTTTTCCGGGGGGAGGAGGGGGGACAGCCCCGTGTCCCGCACGGTTGGCTGTATCGGCTATGATTTCTCCGGCTCAGCGTCACGTGTCCTCGGAAATTGACCCGATTTCCGTGGGCGTGTTTCGGGGCCGCCGGTTCTGTTCCACGGGCTATTCCTTTTCCCTGCATCCACACCCAGCACGTTGAATTCCTTACCGTGGGCATAACCAGCCTCCATCCCCGCTGGGGAATCCCCCCACCCCAATTCTTTTAAAGGATTAATCGATCTTTTATACTTTTCTATAAATTTTAGGCTCAGCATATCAAGGCCCATCCTGCTGGGATGGTCCCGGGTGGACAGAATGTACGCTATTTTGAGGCCTATACATATAGCCTGCCTGCTTACACAGGGCACTCATTGATACCCTTTATTAAAGTTTTATAATTTTCCCTACAAAGTTGTGCACATATTTTCTTATATTTATTCCCAGGTACCTTATTGTTTTTGCTGCTATTGTAAATGGGATTGGTTTTTATTTTATTTTTATAAATTATTTTTGAATTCTCACCCCAGGATAGGTTCATTGATTTGAGAGAGAGAGAGAGAGAGAGAGAGAGAGAGAGAGAGAGAAACATCCATGTGAGAGAGAAACATCGATTAGTTGCCTCTCATACGCACCCTGACCAGGGACCGAACCCATAGCCTAGGTATGTGTCCTGACCGGGAATCGAACCTGGAACCTGTTCGATGCTCCAAGCAACTGAGTCCCCTGGCCAGGCCATGGGATTCGTTAGCAACTAGTCTTTGATGTTTTATGTGAATGCTACTCATTTTAATGTGTATTTATTAAATACTAGTGGCCCTGCGCACGAATCCGTGTGCCAGTAGCTCGCCAGTAGCTCGCTGCTGCCCTCCAGTAGCTCCCCCTGCCCCCTCTGCCTCACTCCCCCCCCCCCATAGCTTGCTGCCCTGCCCCCTCCTGTAGCTCTCCGCCGCCCGCTTGTAGCTCACTGCCCCACCCTCCTGCTGATCTGTGATCCGGCTGTTACTTGGTCGGTCATTACACTTCACAGCGCAATGACCATTTGCATATTACATCTTTATTATATAGGATGGACTACACAATATATTTTTCTCTTAAAGGGTGCCACTATATTGAGCCATCCCCCCGGTTAAGGAACAACCATGCTATTACTTTCAAAGTCCTCTGTGTGGCCCGCAGACCCCCCTCTTCCTCCCCTCCTCAGGGCACAGCCTCTGCTCTTCGTATTGTGTGAAGCGTTCCTTGAACTTCGTTAAGGATTTAACCCAAATGTCTTTCACGCTTGGCCTGGCTTCGCCTCCTTTCAGAAGCAGCATCATTCGGATGTGCTGTGCTCCCTTAGGCTCCGCCGTGCGAGCCACGCCTGGCGTGCCGCGTGTTAATCCATCGGTCCTGGGGGGACTTCTGGCTGTAAACATCCTGTCGTGAACACCCTTAGATGTAACTGCTGGGGTGCATGTGCAAGCATTTCTGTGGGGTTAAAACAGCCAGGTCACAGAGTAGAGTCATTTCAGATTTACTAGGTAACGCCAAATCCTTTTCCAAGTTTTCCCACCACCAGCAGCGGCGTGTCAGTTGCCACGTGTCCTCACAAATACTCGATACTGTCAGATTGGAAACCATTGGGCACATTTATGGTATAAAGGGTATTTAATCCACGCTTCGCTTGGAATCTGTAAATGGAGATAAGCTGCCCTCATCCACCCACTCTCCAATGTTGGCATAAGAACCGAAGTTAACAGAGGGGAAAAGAGCCGGGAAAATATTTTATAAATGGCACAGTTCTCCGCGTATGTAAGATGCTATCATCACCGATAAGTTAAGGGTGTTCTGGAGCATCAGTACGCAATGTCAGCGCATGCCTCCAGGCCCTTCCCGGTTACAGCTGAACCGTTTCCAAACTCACAGTGTCTGGCTCCGGGCCGGAGGCAGGGGCCTGTGCTGGGACGGGGACAGCGATCGGAGCCCACCTTCCGAACAAGGAGCGTCTTCCGAGCCCACGGCCCGGGGCAGACGCGGAGCCCAGGGGTCAGGATGAAGTGACCTGAAAAGCACTCACTCAGAGCACGTTTCCTCGGCTTTGCGTGGCTGCCAGAACATTCCTGGAAAATCAGCCGAGCTGCATTTTAGGAACCCGATTGCCAATGTTTTAGAAATGCGTGTCCAATGTCCAAAGAATTCCCAGGACACCTTCAGGGTGAAGAAACGCAACCCTGAGTGATGACTGCTGACGCGGCCATTTCGGCTAGATTTTCCTATTTTTTTTTCCTTCTCCTCCTCCAACATTTAATCAGTTTCAGGGCACTTCCGTACTCTATCCTGTGAGTGCTTGATCTGACGACTATCTATAGACCCGAAAGTTCTGCAAACGCGGAAGGCGGTTTCGCATTGTTAGCACTTTCCCGAATCCAGAAGCTTCTACTAGGAGGCTTTCTGCCTAATGATCCTCTGATGGTGAAACCGCCCCTGGGCGAGAAGGTGCCGGGTTGATTTCAGCAGTCATGGGCTCCGAGACAGCACGGCTGATGACGAAGCTTTTAGATGTCGGGGGGGGGGGGGGGGGGGGGGGGGGGGGGAAGGTTGGGTTTTGTCCAGGACTCTGCTGCTGGCTGCGGCCCAGACAGGCATGTTTTATGGTCAGAGCACTGGGACAACAGAAACCCCAAGATGTAGGGGTGTGTGTGTGTGTGTGTGTGTGTGTGTGTGTGAGTTACAAAGGTTTTGAAGTTGACCAAACTAGCAAGAATCAGCAGTTCCTGGAAGCAGGAGGCAGGCCTCTGAGGCTATGTGTGTGTGCAAATCTTGTGCATTTTTTTAGATCCTCCCCAGAGGATATTTTTTTCCATTGATTTATTTTATAGTCTTCTGATAACGGCCACTCTCCCCTTCAAGATGGCACGGTCCCCGCGGTAGAGCCATCGCTCCAGGAGAGATTTCAGCAGCAGTGGAGGCTGCCCGGTCAGGGGAGCCCAGTCCGGCAGTCCCCAACAGTCCCTTGGAGTATAGCTGACCCTCACCCACAAATAGACACTCCCCGTACGTCCACACACTCTCCTTTCATTCTCTCACTCACATACTGTCTTGCAGTCTGCCTTCCCATTGGCAGCCATCTTCCCAATCCTCCTACTCCATTGATTTATTTTAGAGAGAGTGGAGGGAAGAGAGGAGGGGGAGAGAGAGAGAGAGAGAAACATTGATGTAAGAGAGACACACCAATGGGTTGCCTCCTGTTTGCACCCTACCCAGGGCCAGGGATTGACCTTGCAACAGAGGTACATGCCCTTGACTGGGAATCGAACCTGTAACCCTTGCGTCCAGGGCCGATGCTCTAACCATTGAGCAACCCGGCCAGGGCTAGTGTGCATTTTATGAAGAAAGAATGGGCACAGACCACCTGCAATTGCAAGCCCTCACCTGTTGACTTTCCTTGGTCTCCCAGGTAGCAGTGTCCGGTGTCCGGTGCCCACGAACATCCACAATGTAGTGAGTGAGCACCAGGCAGGGTGCTGGGTGCAGGCAGGCGTGGTCCCTCCTCCCGGTGCTTACACACCAGTGACCTGTGCTCCCTCCCACGCTGTGAGCCGGAGGGTGCGTTACAGAGACCGGTGGTGGCGGTGGCGAAGGAGGGGTTGGAGACTGTATGGTAACCGGGAACACGGCCCCTCCCAGGCCCCAACGCCCCTCCCGCTGTGGGAACTGGTGAAGGCCCTCGGTAAGCCGACCGGGAGGCCTTTGGGGCCTGGCCAGCCACTCGGTCCAAGAAAGGCCAAGAGAAACTGCTTCTGGATGTGAGCCGGGCCGTGTACAGCTCGCGTTCTGATCTCACTCAGCTCGCCCACATCCTCCCCCTTACACCCCGCTTTCCTCCGTTTTCTGCGCTCCATGAAACCTTGTGCGGGGGAAGTAGGCGGGGTGGAGGGGGGTAGCGGGGGCAGAACAGTAGCACCGGCCGGCCGCCCCGGTGCATCTGCAGGCAGATGGGACTTAGTGGGACAGCTTCACCGCGGGCCACAGACGGACTCGGCGGTAGATGTCGCCAGTCAGCGGCCACCGGTGAAATCCTAACAAACCCACGCCTTTCACAGCCAGCCCCCTGGCTTATTTCTCTGGGGTCCACCAGCACTGGCTGAGGGTTTCTGGGCCCTCAGCCCTGGGCCCAGCACAGACGCAGGGGAGGAGCCCCCAGCTCATCCTGAGGGGAGCTGCAGGAAGTGCCCAGCGGGCGGAGGACTCGCTCGGTGGATGTGTGGAACCGGGTCCTGCTGCAGAGGAGACTGGGCGGGAGGGGTGGCCGTGGGAGCCGCGTGGGGTGCCTGGTCCCGCAGTCTAGGGGCCGGGACAGGGCCGCTATGGGCTCGTGCTTCTGAACAGAAAATGAAACCCCGATGAAGCCTCCTCATATGTCATCTGAGGGGCCAGAGGCATCGCGATCGAGGAGGAACAGCTTGGCCCTGTGTGCAGAGGGATTCAAAGAAGAAAAACCCCCAACGTCCGTGTGACGGACTCTCAGCAGCGCCGCCCCTGCTCGGAGATGTTATGTGGGTGTCAGGCCCCGGCAGGGGACCGGCAGGGGCCCGGGAAGACCATGGACTTTGCGGCCTGAGTTCCATCCACTCACTCACTGGCTGGTGACCTTTAGCAAGTTGCTTAATGGACACGAGCCTCCGTCCCGGGTGTGTTAGGAGGACTCCGTGGACCGATGTTGGCAACACGGACCAGGTACTACCCCGCCCTGGGTCCCCACACTCCGTGGGAGCACCTCCCGACGCCTTCAGGACAGTCACGCACGCAAACGACTGTCCCAGGAACACGGGCGCGTGGGGAAGGGGCCGAGGGGCCCTGGCTGAGAGCAGCGGCTCAGAGACCGTGAGACAGGCCCTGAGGCCACGGACAAGCTTCTCGTGGAGAGATCGTCTTTATTGGGTGTCGTCGCCTTTCAGTGAGGACTGGCTCCCGTCGGCGCCCTGTCCCTGCGGGCCTGCTAACACGCACACAGACAGTAAGCTTCCCCCACAGTGCAAGCAGCTCTGGGACAGCTCGTGGCGGGAGCGGGTGTGAAACAGGCGTTTGATTGAATGCGAGCAGGTTCCCCTCGAGAAAGACATGTGGTGCCACCACCCCCTCCGAGGAGAACCGCGAGCGCGTGATTGCACTGGCTGTTCACCGGGAGAAGCTGGCTGGCACCTTTCCTCCGAGGGGGCAGGTGCACCTGTGCTGTGCGCCTGACCGCTGCCAGCCACGCGGGCTATGGGCACGTGGGAGCAGGCGTCTAACGGGGCTCGAGGGGGTTCCAGGGCCGGGCACCAGCCCTGCTTTCCAGCGGTGGAGAGGCGTGTGACAGTGTGAGGTGCGACAGCGAAAGGGAGCCGGAGGGGACATGGCTCAGCCCACGGTGCCTGGGCGGCGGACCCACGGCAGCCCTGGCTCTCTCCCTGGGCAGGGCTGCCTCAGCCTTGCGGGTCGGGCGGGACCGTGGTTGCTGGGATGGGGTATTCCAAGGTGCTGCAGTCATCGGACAGGAACACCAGGTCCTGAAAGAGACGCGCAGGCAGGACTGTCACCGAGGGTGGCTGCCGGGCCTGGCACCAGTACAGACTCCTGGTTGCCCTCCGAGACTGTTCAGTTGCCCGGCTGGCGTGGCTCAGTGGTTGAGTGTCAACCTATGAACCAGGAGGCCGCGGTTTGATTCCGGTCAGGGCACATGCCCAGGTTGCGGGCTCGATCCCCAGTGAGGGGCATGCAGGAGGTAGCCGAGCAATGATTCTCTCTCATCATGGAGATTTCTATCTCTCTCTCTCTCTCCCCCTTCCTCTCTGAAATTAATAAACATATTTTTTTTAAAAAAAGACGGCTCAGTTGTTCCCTTTGGGTGAAAACGTCCTGTCTTACCCTCCCAGGAAGAGCTAGTCACATGTTCACATTTCCATAGAATCTCAGATGTTCTTGATGATTTATGGAATCCATGCACACATGGGTTGACCAGATGGACAGATGGGGAGGACTGAATAATGGAGGAACCTTAAGTGCTGAGCAGCAGCTGTGGGGGCCCCAGAAACCAGCCAGAGCTCACCCTCAAGGGCCATCGAGGCAGTAACACCCCCTACCTCACTGTGTTATTTATGTCTAACCCCTGCTGTCCCCCTGTCCCCCAGACCAAGGGGACAGGGGAATGAGGAGGAAAATGGGTGTGGGCAGGAAATGCATGAACTATAACTTAACCACTAATTATTAGCTTCCCAGGCACTCGCTCTGGGCCGGCCTGCTGCTGGGATGCCATGTTCAGGCCCCTCCCGGGTTCTCAGGCCCAGGGAGCTGCCGCAGCACCAGCACACAGCCAGGGTGCGGTTCGTGTCCTCCTCCGGTGGGCCTCGGACAGTCGCTATCCTGTCCCCAGGGCACTGCTAGGAAGCTGGCTGGGAGAGGTGAGGGGTGCGCCATCCGGGAAGCAGGGGGTGGAGACAGGAGCTCAGGTCTGTCTGGGCCGCAGCCCGTGCCCCTCGGACCACACGAAGGCCATGCTGTCTGCATCTCAGCGGGGCCAGTTCCTGCCTCTTCTGTCCCCTCCCTCTTCTCCCTGTCACAGCGCACACCTGAGCCCTTTCTCCATGGTCGCCTCTTACCCCGGGAAGGGGCTCCAGGGGTTTGGGAACGCCACAGCCCTCTCCCCACCTGCCCGTTCAGCTCCCGGCAGAGTGTGTCTTACGTGGTTAGCGCAGGGTCCTGGGTGCTGTCTTCCCACCCACACGGGGCTCCTGAAGCCAGGGGGCTTGTCCTGGTCCCCATCACTTACCAAGGGCAACGATGGTCGTGGAAGGGCTTTGTGAACAGGAAGCACTCCGTAAACTTTACCTCCTCCTGGTTCCCTCCCCTCCCAACCCTCCTTTTTAAAAAATATTTTTATTGATTTCAGAGAGGAAGGGAGAGGGAGAGAGAGATAGAAGCATCCATGATGAGAGAGAATCATCGATCGGCTGCCTCCTGCACATCCCCCACTGGGGACCAAGCCTGCAACCCGGACATGTGCCCTTGACCGGAATCAAACCCGGGACCCTTCAGTCCACAGGCCGACACTCTATCCACTGAGCCAACCCGGCCAGGGCCCACCCTCCCCTCCTAGACGTCCCCGCTGACAACACTGGACCAAGGGCTTCGGGCTGTCACTCACCCTCCTGCAGAAGGAGTTCATGATGGTGTAGAGCTTCCGCACTTTATCCTTCAGGGCGTCCACCGGGGCCACGTGCCAACACTGGGGCGAGGCCACAAAGTCCCGCAGCTTGGCCAGCACGCAGTAGTTCTGGGAGTGGGTGACAGGGGCACCTCGTGGGAGAAGCCAGGAGCCAGAGGGCCCTTCCTCTCAGATCTACCGCCCCCCCTCCCCCGGCAGGGGCGCCCCTCTTACGTGGATGTCCAGGTACAGCCTGGGCAGGTATGTCACACACGGCTCCTGCAGAAAGGGGGACGTGTCGCTGTGATGCCCACAGGACACACCCTCAGCCCAGTCACCGCAGGCTCCCTGCCCGCCCTCCAGCGGCCAGCCCAGCCCCGGTCCCTGCGGCCTTGATGCCAGTACACAGGACTGCTTTGTCCTGTGGCCACATTCCTCCAGACCCGATCTCAGAGGGCAGACTCCATACCATTAACTAGGCGTTAGGGAACTGCATACGTGTGTGTGTGGCCACACCCACAGGTACACATGCATACATGCATATGTTTAAAGTTCTATAACTGTAATCTGGATATTGCAATATGCTAGTGTATGATACACAGTTGGAACGTGCCTATGCATGCATACTCGGTATCCCTGTATTTTACTTTAGACCCAGATTCCGGTCCTGCGCTACCAGTGCGGGTTTACAGGACCAGAACCCCTTTGAAATTCCCCGTGTGACCTTGGGCAGGTCTCCTTTTTCTAGGCGGCTCAGTTTCCCAGTTGTGAAATTAGAGAGTTAGAACGTGTAACCTCTCCACTCCCATCCATCTCTGCAGTTCTGAGCCTGTACATTTTTTACTTTTTAAAATCAGATTCCTTAAAACGTTTTTGTTCAGCATATGTGATACCAAGTAATCTGTGGAGAAATTGTGGAGTAAGTACACAACATTGTTACAAAAGAATGTTAACATATGTGATGGTGTCACTTAAAAGTAAATTGCAAAACTGCTGGGCTGTTTGATCCAATATGCTCACACATATACACATGCATGCATGCACACAGATGCGCACATGCACACACATGTGTACACATCTACATGCGCACACATGCACACACACATGCATGCACTCATGCGCACACTTGTACACTTATGGGAGCACACACACACTCACACAAGCACTTGCACACCTCTGCGTAGGCTGAAAGCTGAAATACCCGCCAGGATGTTATGGCGGCAGCTGCCTCTAGGGGGAAGAATTGCCAGCCATATTTATCCTCTTCTTTGTCTTTTCTGCATTTCCCCACCATTCTACAGGGTGTATGACTTTCATAATTAGGAAAAAGTAAACATGATTTAACTTTTAAAAAGAACATACAAAGAAGGTGTTAGGGTACCTAAACCCCATGTCTGAGAAACATCACGCTTCGTTTGAAGTGATTGCAAAGGGACGCTTAAACGTTACCAACGCTTTTCATGGCGTTCCCCCCTCCTCTCGGCCTGCACTGCCGTCAGGAGCCCGGCTTCTGGCCCTGGGCAGCCCCTCGGCCTGGCCTGAGCCCAGAGCCTCCTCTTAGAAGAAGGTGATAACAGCGGCCGCCACGCCTGGTCCCATGCAGGCCCTGCTCTGCCTGCTGCATCGGAGTCACTCCTCGAACCCTCACAGCTGCCTGGCGGGGGTGGGTGCCCAGCCGTCCCCTCTCACGGAGCAGGACACGATGAGGGGCTGAGGAACTCGCCCAGGTCCTGCGGCGGGGAGGGGAGGGGCGCCGCTCTGGGAGTCGCCCCTGAATACACTGGCCAGGGAAGGGAATGAATCGGCCACATTCCCGCTCCCCGTTTTATGCCGAGTTCTAGACGTACTGGGAGGTTTTATCACCTTTTTCACAGTTCGCGATGGACCCTCTGACATTGGCTAGCAAGTTACAAGCGGAAATTGTGACTCTTTGGTTACATTTCTTTGTGCTTAAAGCACACACCATGGTTGGTGTCATATTGAAAAGGACGGGAAGAAAACACAAATATCCTTAAGATGAACAATGGCCAGAAAAGAAAAACAGCACTTTTCTCATTCCAAGGCAAACTTTGGGGACCTGGGTCTGCATGGACCCCCCTGGCCCACACCAGATGGGGGGGACTCACCGAGGGCTCCATGGCCTGCAGCCTCTGGAAGTCCCGGCTGATCTCCCGGCTCAGGCCCAGCATCCGGGAGTAGCATGTCGGGGGCGCAGGCCGCACGGCGGGGGGCCCAGCCAGGAGCAGCAGCAGCAGGGGGAGCAGCCAGGGCCTCATGGTGCAAAGGGCCTCCTGCAGCCCCAGGCCGGTACCCCTTTAAGCAGCTGCACGGGGGTGGTCCTCCACGCCTCCGTTTCCTGTGGGGCCCGCCCACCTGGCCGAGGACACTGGATCCTTTCAGACCTGCAGGCCCCCCCTTTGCGAGAGGAGGGGCTGCCTGGGGGTGCAGGACGCCTGGAAGGGAAGCTGCTCCTTCGGCGGCTTGGCCTGAAATGGCAGGACCGTCAGATGGGGGAAGGGGGACGGGGGAAAGGGAACAGAGGAAGGCAAAAGTGGATGCGGGAGGCTTATCAGAGCCAGGAGCGGGCAGCCCCCGACTGGGACCAGTTAGAGAGCTGGCTGATTTCCGGGAGCAGAGCCGGAGGCTGGAAAGGACCAGAGTGATGGATTGAGCACCAGGGATCTGGGGCTCAGGTCGGGCAGCTGGGGGCTAACGCCCACCCACACTGACCAGCCAGGGCACCTGGGCAGTCACCTGCCCTCTGAGCAGCTGTGTCTGTGCACTTGGTGCTGGCACCTGGGGTGGGGGTGGGTGAGCATCCCAGCCAGCCCACTTCACGCTGCGGGCCCAGGCCCTGCACAGAGCAGACCCCCAGGGGCCATGGTTCTCTGCCGGCCGCTCCCCCGTGACGGGGGCCAGGGAGGGGAACAAGCCGTCTCCGCAGATGCTCGGTGGGTGGAGCGCATGTGACTGACCTCTGGCGATGACCTTGGGCAAGGTCCTCAGCTCTGTCCGCCCGCTCCTTATAGGCGAGATGGGCATGGTGAGAGCACTCAGCCCAGAGGTCACGGTGAGGAACGAGAGACGCTGAGCTAACATGGCTGAGCCAATGTCACTGTCTCCATTCCTGAAAGTGTCCCTGAGCCGCAGGGGCCACAGAGAACAGCCCCATATTCCAGGGGGGGAAACTGAGACTCAGACAGTTCCAGCAATGTGCCCAACACCAATGGGTCCAACTGGACTCTGTGCCTTCTCTCCCATCCCCCACCCCTTCACGCCCCAGTGTGGGACCGGGAGGAGCAGGACTTGCTGTGGACATGAGTTTGGGCCCTTGGGCTGCCTGAGACCAAGGAGCAGCATGGAGAAGGAGAGGAAGGTTCTGACTTAACGCCGCACATCACTCATGCAGCTGCCGGAGCCGCACAGAAAGCCATCGAAGTGGGGGGGGGGGTGGTTCCTCCCATTTCCCAAAGGAGGAAACTTAGGGTCCGGGGATGTGAAACTGCTGCGATCACAGGCTACGGAGGAGGACGAAGCTCCGGCCCTGTGTCTGCCTATCTCCAAGGCCTATCTCCCTGCAAGCAAGGGCAGACAGGGGCCCAGGCAAGCCGCCCACCCAGAACAAACCCACCGCGGATGAGGCCCAGGGACTGAGGGGAAGGAGGGCGGTGTCCCGGACGTGGGACGGCGGGACCAGCCACAGCAGCGAAGCCCTGGCTGTGGCCTCTCCCTGCTGTTTGCCTGGCGGGACCCATTCCCTGTCCGTGAGCAGTAGTGTCACCCTGGGCAACGCCAGAGGTCCCGAGGCTCTGCTGACCCGGTTTCCTGCTGGCAAAGCCTCGGGCAGGGAGCCCAGCATGCCTCTCTGTGCCGGCGGGCGCGCTCTCTAAACACCTGCAGCCAGCGACCTGGGGATGGCTCCACTCCCTCTCAGACGGGGCAGAATCGGAGGGATGAGCAGCAAGCGCAGAGGTGCTGCTTCTGGATGAAGGAGTCTCCTCACTCCCTCCGTCCCTAGCGGAGCCTGGTGCATGGGCCTCCTTGGCAGACAAGCCCACCCAGCCGGGGACCCCAGGTCCCTTTGAAAGGCCCCAGGGCTTCTGGATGTGCTCAGCCCATGAGCGTCCCCTTTGGGACCGGGAAGGAAAACAAACCAGGACCATTCAGATCCAGACCGGGCTTGAGCTGGGAGTCGGGACCCATCTTCGCGCCTTTGATGTTGAGATAACATGTCTCTGAGAGACCAGACCCCGTTCCACTTGGGACAGTGTGCGTGGCTATCCTCGGGCTCCTGGGTAGACCAGAAGTCCCCCTGCATCCTGAGCCCCGGACATGGAGCTGAAGGGTTCCATCTGCCTCTCTTACCCACCTGGTGTTTTCCATCCTGGCTCGGCAGCACCCAGCACCCAGCACCCAGCGGGTGGAGCAGACATTCAGGAAGGCTTTGCTGACTTAGCCTAATGGTTGTCAATCTTGTTCCTCAGAGCGAGGCCCAGCCCATTAAAAACCCACAGAGCACAGCCCCGCCTGGGATGCAGGTGGGCTCAGGAGACCACACGTGCACTCTGCTCACACAGGTGGCCTTTGCCAGTCGCCCCTGCAGCCCCTCAGCCCCTCAGCCCCTCAGCCAGGCCCTTCCTCGGCCTCTTCAGCATCAGGCCGCTACGCCTGGAATGTGAACATTTAAAGTCCAGGCGGGAATCGCCCACAGACTAAAGCTCTGTCTTCTCCCAAAGGTTTCTCCCATCCCCTCAGGTCTGAGCCGGAGCCTGGGACCCTCGTGGGAGGAGCCCGTGAACCTCATAATGTCCGACAGCCCACAGCCTGAGCTAAGGAGCCCACAGTGAGCGTTTCTCAGCCAGACACCGCCGTTCCTTTGGATGGGTCCTCTCTTCGTTGGCTGGGCACATGCTTATGGTTTGAGAGTCTCCGGAGATGGGCCCTGGGGATAAGCTGTAAATGGAGGAGATGGGTACTGTCCTCACACAGGAGAGGAAGGGGCACCTGTAGAGGGCCCCCTGGGAAGGCCCATGGGCATTCCTTAATTATTGTCAGCTGAACCCAGTGGCGTCGGCAAAGCCACACCCTGGGAACACACCTTGCCAAAAGGGCAAGGGTGTTGTCAGCTTGACCTTCATTTCAGCCCGTGGTGTGGGGAAGTGGTTTTGATATCTAAATCCAGCCTAGCACCAGGAATGCTCAGGGCCTACTCAAGAATGCAAATAATCTTCTTCTGTCTTGACCTTTTGGTGAAACTTCTGGATATTTGGGATATAAAATAAACTCGCTGGATTGGCTCTGGGTCACTGTCCCTGTCTCTCCATCAGAAGAGGACGGTGGTCCCACCCAGTCCCAGCTTTTTCCTTCTGTCTCTGTGTCTTGCCTCTTTCTTTTATTTCTCAATCCCCAGCCGCCCCTACTCAGGAACTGGACCCGCTCTCTAGTCGCGCTGGATGCGAAAAGAGAGAAATACCAACAGGCACCTGGCTCCAGAAACGCCGGGCGGGGCAGGTGGTGTGCCTGTGGGCCCGAGGTGCTCCTGGCGGTGGCTCACCTGCTGGCGGGGGGCGCAGGGGGAGGATGAAGTGGGGAGGGTGTGGGTGAGGGGGTGAATGTGGAAGGGGCTTTGCTGCTGGAGGAAGAGGCCACAAGCCACAGGATGCAGGCGCCTCTAGAAGCTGGACAAGATGAGGAAAAGAATTTCGCCTGGAGCCTCAGAAGGAACCAGGCCTGCCCCACCTGGATTTTATTTTATTTTTAAAAAATATTTTTATTGGTTTCAGATAGAGGAAGGGAGAGGGACAGAGAGGTAGAAGCATCAGTGATGAGAGAGAATCGTGGATCGGCTGCCTCCCGCACGCCCCACACTGGGGATCCAGCCCTGACCGGGAATCGAACTGTGACCTCCTCGTTCATATAGGTCGATGCTCAACCACTGAGCTACCCCGGCCAGGCCCCACCTTGATTTTAGCCCATGGCGGACACCTGGCATCCAGGATGGTGGGAGAATAAATCTGTGTGCTTGAAGCCACTCCGTTTCTAGAGAATCATCGCAGCAGCCACAGCAGGCCAAGGCCCCTCTCCCTGGAGCTCACTAGAGCAGCAGAGGTTAAGTTGGGAGGAACCTGGAAATAATCTGCACCAACTTGCCTGATGCTTGTGCTTCCTCCCCACCGCCCCGCCAAGCGCTCACCCAGAGTCTGCTTGCATACCTCCCTGGATGGGGAGCTCATTGCCCCCCAAGGCCGCCCTCCCGTCTGTGTGCAGCTCCAACGAACCCAAACGCTTCCCAAGGTGAAGGTGACTCCCCGCTGCAGCCACCCGTGGCCTCACCCTCCGGTGCCTCCTTCCACAGAGCAGGCCCCACGACCACGGTCATTCCTCATGCTGTCACCACCAGTCGCCCTGGCCCCCGGGCTCCCGAGAAACAGACTTGCTCTCTTTCAGAGCAAATGGCCCCGTGTCCTGAACCGTTTTCCAGGGGAAGTGGCTCGAGGCCCTTTTCCACAACCGCATCACATTTCACAGCTCTCTGCCCAGAGCCCGTCTCCTCCCAGGAGCCAGTTCTAAAGCAGAAACCCACCCTTGTGGCCGGGGCAAACCCGAGGCCAGGGGGATAGTCGGGTTTGTAGCTGGGCCTGGCCCGGCTCTTAGCCATGTTGAGCCGCCGCTGCCTGCACTCCTACTCATGGTGATGGTGATGGTGATGATGGTGATGGTGATGGTGATGGTGATGATGGTGATGGTGATGATGGTGATGATGGTGATGATGGTGATGATGGTGATGATGGTGATGATGGTGATGGTGATGATGGTGATGGTGATGATGGTGATGATGGTGATGATGGTGATGATGGTGATGATGGTGATGATGATGGTGATGGTGATGATGGTGATGATGGTGATGATGGTGATGGTGATGATGGTGATGGTGATGATGGTGATGATGGTGATGATGGTGATGGTGATGATGGTGATGGTGATGGTGATGATGATGATGGTGATGATGATGATGATGATGGTGATGATGATGGTGATGATGGTGATGATGGTGATGATGGTGATGGTGATGATGGTGATGGTGATGGTGATGATGGTGATGATGGTGATGATGGTAATGATGGTGATGATGGTGATGATGGTGATGATGATGATGACGATGACGACAGCTAGCCCTGAGCCTTGCTCCGAGCCTGAACAAGAATTAATGCGTTAATTCTGTTGTCATCATTTCAGGTCACGGAGGCACCAAGGTTAAGGGTTTGCTCCAATCGCACCTCGTTAGCAATCTGAAGGGTCTGTAGTTACCACCTAAGTGGCCTTTGACCCTCACACAGGCTTCTTTGGTTGAACCCGAACTGACACACATGCCATTAGCTCCGTCTAGGGCAGTGATGGCGAACCTATGGTCACGACGAATCCAGCACAGGGCACGTGCCGTCTCGTCCCTGCCCAGAGAGGTGCCATCGCCCGATGGCAAGAGCCAGCCCTGAGCTCCGCGCTGGGCCCGCCCTGCCACGTCCATCTTGTGGCCCAGTGAGTGCTCTCGTAGCCGGGGCCTCCTTTCTAGCGTTTCTAGACAAAGAGCGTTCAGCCTCTTCCTTCCAGCTGTTCAGACTGGCTTATTCCATAGCGATGCAGGTAACCAGGGAAACAAATGCTCTTTGTTCCCAGCCCCGAGGGGAGATGGAAAGTTCCCGAGAGACCACAAGCAATAGAAACTCACTGTTTTCTTGGTCCCCGGTTCCTTGGCCCAAACGCAGAACCACACCTTCCCCGAGTGTTCCCTATGTTCCTGTCCTGTGTGTGCCGGCGATGGCAGCCAAGGTCGCTACGGCCCAGGCCAGTGTCTGGTCTCCTCTGCTTCCCGACGCCCAGCCATCGCCGTCTTTGCCAGTGACCGGAAGAGCCAACAGCAGCATCCGTCCTCGGAAAACATCACACTAGACACACACTGAGTCAGGGCTGGCATTGGAGGCCACCTCTGGATCTGTCCACTCCTGCCACCTTCTGAGGTCAGCGCCCAGGGGTCAGGGTCACCTGTGCCATCCGGCCTGGCATGCCCAGCCAGCAGCTCTCTGAGGGGAGGAGGCTGAGCGATTGGTGTTCCTGTGGACATCAGTGTTCCTTTGTTCGGAAGCCACACGTCTCCCCGGTGGAGGGGGTTTTGAGCTTGCTCCTTGCGCTGTTGGCAAACCCAGGTGGAAAGTTGGCCCACAGGGTGCAGAGGGAAGCCGCGAAGACAAACACCAAGGCGGGGCGGGGCTCTGGTGGTGGTTATGGAATGAACCCCATGTTCTAGAACAGAGACCCCTCTGTGAGCCTCAGAGCATGGGTCCAACGTTTAACGGGAAGCCACGTGCGGGACAGGCCCTCCCGGGCGCAGCCCCGGGCCCGTGCATGCAGAGGACGCCGAGAGCAACCCTTCGCGAGGAGTCCTGACGTGGCGCACTGAGAGCCACCAGCTTCGGACCCCTGCAGACCTCCGTCCCCGTCTCACTTGTGTGATTTTTAATTGATTTTCCAGCTACCGTGGGCGCACCCCGTGACGTTAGTTTCAGGTGGGCAGCACAGTGAGTAGACGTTTACGTCCATTGCCATCGATCCACGGTAAGTCCAGTGCCCTCTGGCACCATAGTTCTTACCAGGTCACGACTAGATTCCCTACCTAGGCCCGTGGTCGGCAAACTGCGGCTCGCGAGCCAGTGCGGCTCTTTGGCCCCTTGAGTGTGGCTCTTCCACAAAATACCACGGCCTGGGCGAGTCTATTTTGAAGAAGTGGCGTTAGAAGAAGTTTAAGTTTAAAAAATTTGGCTCTCCAAAGAAATTTCAATCGTTGTGCTGTTGATATTTGGCTCTGTTGGCTAAGTTTGCCAGAAATCATGAGTTTGCCGACCACGGCCCTAGGCTGTACTTTACATCCCGCGCTGTTTCTATGACTGACGAGTTGTCCTTCTCCGATGCATGGGCCAACTCTTAGGCCAATTCGTACCTCCCCGTTACGGTAATGGTGATGGGCCCATCGGCACCCTTCCCTGGGACTAATGGGCGGTGCAGGAGGAAGTGGCTCTCTAGTCCCACCCACGTTCCTGCGCGGCTGCCAGGGGTATGTCCCCACGCGGGTCTGTCTGCCGGAGGAGCAGAGCTGGGAGGCCGACGGAGGGAAGTCTGGGTAACCTGCATCCAGTCCTGGAGGCCTCGTCCTGAAATTCCTCCGCAGACTCTGTCGGCTGCCCTGGTGCTGTTTCTAGCGATAGAGCTAGTGACTCCTTTTGGTCCGAGCTGGCTCCCGTGGGTTTCTTCCTTCTCTGGCAGCTGAGAGAGTCCCGACTGTCACAGGCCCCGCCCGGGGCCAGGCCACCACCGTGCGTTCTCCTCGCTGAGTCTCTGTCGCAGCCACCCCGGGTGCTGGGCTTACACAGCCCAGCCGCTTCTCTCTCCCAGACGCCTGTCAGGGCTGAGCTTCCCGTGCCCTGGAAGCGATGCGTGGTCAGGGGGCAAGTTTATGCAGGGACCCACAGCGGATGCGCCGGGGCCACTCCCGGGCAGAAGCTGTCAGAGCCCGCACCTGCTTTGCCACTCTCGCTTTCCCTCTGCTAGGGGACCCGTCGGAGTGGGTGGGTGCTCTGCCAGCCCCCTGAGGTGGAGGAGACCTGAACGGTGCCCAGCCCACATGTGGTGCGGACCGTGGCTTGTCATTATCACAGCAAAATCTAGCCCAGCCTGTCTGTGGAAGGCGAAGTCTGCAGTGACCTCCAGGGACCCCGGTCGAACCTTTCCCCCTTGGTGGGGGGTGGAGCCTGTGCGGGCCTGGGACTCACGCCTGAGCTTAGGTTAGTATATGGCGAAAGGGACCTCACAGATGTCCCAGAGGTGGCTCATCAGTGGGCTTAGAGTTCATCCAAAGCAAGTCGTCGGTGAGCCTGATCCAAGCACATGGACCTCAGAGCAGAGCATTTTCTCAGGTCAGTGGTGGAGCGGGAGTCAGAGAGACCCGGGGTGTGAGAGGGTGTGCCCTGCCATTGCTGGTTTGGAGGTGGAGGGGTAACACGGGGAGGAGTGCAGGTGGCAGCCAGCAAGGAAAGGGGGACCTCAACCCGCAGTCCTAGGAACTGGCTCTTTTTTTAAGAAAAAATATCTTTTTTTATTGATTTCAGAGAGGATGGAGAGGGAGAGAGAGAGATAAAAACATCAATGATGAGAGAGCATCATTGATCAGCTGCCTCCTGCACACCCCACACTGGGGATCGAGCCCACACCCCGGGCATGTGCCCTGACAGGGGATTGAACGGTGACCTCCTGGTTCACAGGCCGACGCTCAACCACTGAGCCCTGCTGGCCGGGCAGGAACTGGTTCTCTCAGTGACCTGAGGGGTGTGGGAGTGGACTCGGGCCCAGACACCCAGCTCGGAGCCCAGCTCTGTGAGTCCCAGAGCAGGGGGCCAGCTGACCTTGCTGGGTGACATCACCGATTATGCAGAATAGAAAATGAATACACAGAGCACTAGATTATTATTCGAGGTTATGCATGGAGGGTGATCAGTTCTCAACTCACTACCTCATGTGATATTCCCCACTCTGCCTTACGATGGCTCGTTGTGATTTCAGACTCGGGTTGCTGGTGGCAGGGCTAAAGGCTAAGCCACTGTCTCTGAGCTCCCGGGCCCCACACAGGCCTGGACCAGTGCTCTACGGACGTGTGAGGCTGCCCTCGCCGGTGTGGCTCAGTGGATAGAGCGTGGGCCTGCGGACGGAGGGGGTCCCGGGTTCGATTCCAGTCAGGGCACATGCCTGGGTTGCAGGCTCGATCCCCAGTGTGGGGCGTGCAGGAGGCAGCCTATCCATGCTTCTCTCATCATTGGTGTTTCTCTCTCTCTCCCCCCACCCCGCTTCCTCTCTGAAATCAATAAAAAATATTAAAAAAAAAACAACAACAAAATAACGTGTGAGGTTGACACCTGGCAAGACTGGGAACTGGTCGCCACTTTCCTGCCAGCCTGCCCTCCCCCCCCATCCTCCGCTCAGTACACTATGTGCTGAAGGACAGAGAGAAAGAAGAAGGAAGAAAGTAATTGACTTAGATGCTGACGAGCTGTGTGATATCGGATAGGCCCCGGCTCTACCTCTGAACTTTAATTTCCTTGGAAAATGAGGGGTGACTTAGTTAAGCGCCCAGCACCAGCGCCTCAGACAGGCGCCCCCGAAGCCCGCCTGCCGTCCAGCGCCGTGGATGCCAGGGCTGCGATGCCAGCCTCTGCGAGGTGGGGCTTCCTCCCTTGGCAGCGCTGGCTGGTTGGGCCTGGCAGCCAGCACACGCCCCGGGCAGGACCAGGACGGGTGAGGGCACCCTCAGCCTGGCGCGGCCTCCCGCGGCTTGGCACCGGGAGCCGCGTTAAGTGGGCCTCCGCTTCCTTCTTTTCCTCTGAATGGCTCCTTTTTCCTTCAGGAGGAGGCCGTTGATGCCCAGAGCCGGCTCGCCGGGGCGCGGAGTGAGGAAGGCAAGGAGGACAGAAACATCCGGGGAGCACGGACGATCGCCCGTCTCAGAACTTGCTCTCCACAGCCAGCCTGCAGCGGGGTCAGGCCCCGCACTGGGAGCTCTCAGCCCCGCCGCACGTCCCATGTCACGCTGCTGGTGCCCGATGGGCTGGTAGCAAAACTGACACCTTCCTGCTGGCAGAGCCCATGCTGTTCGTGGTACCAAGTGTCTCGGAACCTCTTCCTGGCAGGGCCGCGTTCTGATCACAGGCTTGCGAGATCCATGGAGTCTGGTCATCGGAGCTGAAGTCACTGCCGCAGAGGAGACGCGAGACGCCCTAAACATGACGTCAGATTCTACCTTCGAAGCGTTTCCAAACAGAGAAGGAGAGAAAGGCAGAGAAGGGGCTGGGGAGAGCGGCATCCTGTCCACCCGGGTCCCATTGTTCTCACGCTCCGCTGCATAGCTGTCCCTCACTCCCTTTCAGCTCCAAGGAACTGGGACCCTTATGCAGTTGCTTTGTCATTTGTTCAGCAGAAATTTAGTAAGTAGCCACGGTGCCTCTCACAGCTACAGACTCAGTCTTTAGAAAACGATTCAGAAAATATATGGACATTCACCAGGTCTTTCTCACCAACAGCACTAAAATAGTCATCTTTTACACGTGGGCATCGACGTTGACGCTTCCCACTCCGATGGCTGGGTTTCTGGCTGTGCTGTTCCCTCGCCTGGAACACCGTTCCCTGCTCTGAGCCCCACTGCCACCGGCTCAGATGACCTGGCAACTGGTCCCGACCCCAGGTAAGTTGGCTGAGTGCCGTATCCTCCTATAGATTCTCGTCCTTGTCCTGACATTAGCCATGGGTCTTTGCGTGTCCACTGTTCTCTCTGTAACCCTTCTCTGCCGCTCACAGCTGGATCCTGAGCCCCCAGCACAGTAACCGACACCAGAGATAGCCCATGTGCTCCCCTCCTCCCCATGGTTGGAGGAATGAAGGGCAGACCAAACCCATTTTCCCAAGAGCTTTTTAAAAAAACATATGGCTTTAGCCTGGTTGGCGTGGCTCAGTGGTTGAGCGTTGACTTATGAACCAGGAGGGCACAGTTCTATGTCTGGTCAGGGCACATGCCCAGGTTTCAGGCTTGATCCCCAGTAAGGGGGCAGCAGGAGGCAGCCGATCCATCATTCTCATCATTGATGTTTCTATCTCTCCCTCCCTCTCTCTTCCTCTCTGAAATCAATAAAAATATTTAAAAATATATATATGGTTTTATTCATTTTAGGGAGAGAGGGAGGGAGAAGAAATAGAAACTTAGATGCATCAACATGGATCAGCTGCCCCCTGCTGGGGATTGAGTCCCGCCCCCCCCCCCCCCCCCCCCAGCCAACCCCGCCCCTCCGCATGTGTCTTGATTGGGAATTGAACCAGCAACCTCTTGGTGCATGGGCTGACGCCCAACCACTGAGCCACACAGGCAGGGCTTTCCCCATAGCTTCCCTAAGCACTGCACTCCTGCAGGCCTCCTGCCACAGCTTTCTCACGTCCATATTGAGGGCATGATGTGGTGGGGGTTTTGCCTGATGCTTTGCAAAAATTGATCTGCTCACTTAGAAACATCTTTGCCTGTGGCACCATGTCTGGGGCTTCACAGAGTAACCTTCACACTTTCTGGCTTGATTTATCATTTAAAAAATGAAAAATGATTTATCATTTATCCTCATCCTCATCCTCATTCAGCGGGTCCGTAGGCTGGCCTCGGGTTGACTCCAGGCTCCATCATCCCACGCTGGTTCGTGATGCATTTCCGTGGCCGCCTCGTCACAGGAGCCGTGCAGGGTCGGCAGCGAGAGGCTTAAATAAGGTTTCCCCTGCCGCATGGTGTCTGCTTCCCCGCATCGGCCATCGGGCACTTCCTGCGAATGCTGCTCACAATGCACTGTTACGACACAGAATAAACTGGATTACGGAATCTCAGAAGCATCCGCGTCTGGAAGCGCCTGCCCACTTGCAGACCCGCCGGGGAGGCATGGCGTGCCCGGCCGAGCACTTGGCACTGGGAGCCCGACGGCCTCGCGGGATGTGCTGCGGGATTTTTAGGACTGACCTCCTTCCATCACCTCTTAGTTGTAAGCACCGTGCGTCTTCTTCTTCTTCTTTTTTTAAAATGTTATTTTATTATTTTTTAAAATATATTTTTATTGATTTCAGAGAGGAAGGGAGAGGGGGAGAGAGAGATAGAAACATCAATGATGAAAGAGAATCATTGATCAGCTGACTCCTACACACCCCACACTGGGGATTGAGCCCACAACCTGGGCACATGCCCTGACTGGGAATGGAATCATGACCTCCTGGGTCATAGGTCAATGCTCAACCACTGAGCCATGCCAGCCGGGCTAGTGTCTTCTTCATTTATAGCACCCAGCAGTGCCCGTCTCTCAGTAGGTCTCAATGCAAGTTCACCGAAGAAGTGACTAGATGAATCGATCTCTGAGACTTAACTGTTCACATATGGAAAATGGAAACATAGTCCTTCCAGGGTGATTAAAATGATTAATTGTTGCAGCATCCCTATTACACTATGTGGCACATAATAACTGCTCAATGAATGGATAAACAGTGACTAATGTTCTTAGACCTTGTAGGGGCTGGAGGAGGAATGGGAATATCGTGAAGAGGGAGGAGGAAGAGGGAGTTAGAAAGAGGAGACACTACATTCAGAAGGCTTCCTTCCCCAGCATCTTGGTGACCCCTCCCCATGTCCAGGGCATCTGACCTTGGGATGTCCTGAGGTTCAGGAGGGTAGAGGTGGTCAGCACCTCCAATGCCGGTGCCGAGAAGCAACAGGACTGTGTTGCAGCCTGTTCAGTGGGTGTCACAATCTGGTTCCTGGCTGCATCAGGCCCTGTTCCATTCTCTAGGCACCCCAGGGGTTGTGTAAGCTAATGAGCATCAATACTAATAATAGAGGAATATGCAAATTGTCCAGGACACCATCACAGTAATGACCAGGCTGCGTGGGGCAACCAGGCAGGTGTGGGGGGTGCAGTTGGGGGCGACCAGGCCAGCAAGGGGGCATTTAGGGGTGACTAGGCCAGCAGGGGGCAGTTGGGGGTGACCAGGCTGGTGGGAGGGGACAGTTGGGGGTGACCAAGCCAGCAGGGAGGGCAGTTAGGGGCAATCAGGCAGGCAGGCAGGTGAGCAGTTAGGAGCCAGCGGTGCTGGATTGTGACAGGGATGTCTGACTGCCGGTTTAGGCCCAATCCCTGGGATCGGGCCTAAACCGGCAGTCAGACATCTCCCGAGGGGTCCCGGATTAGAGACGGTGCAGGCTGGACTGAGGGGACCCTCCCCCCATGCACAAATTTCATTCACTGGGCCTCTAGTCCTGTAATAATCTCCTTTTGTGCTTACATGACCTAGGAGCCATTCTGCGAACAAAGGGTTGCATGGGGACTTGTGCATTCTGTGCCCGCGGGTGCCCAGCATGTAATAAGCATACATTGTTGAGTGAATGAGTGAATAACTGAAAGCGGGGAGGAAGGGGGTCCCTCTTAGAACCTCCCCCCCTCTTTGTTTGGCAAGCACTTGGCCGAGACAATGCTGGTCACACTGTGTTGTTCCCAGGTGACCCTCAGTTCTGAGCAACAACAGGACAGGGGTTGAGTATTGGAAGGAGACTTAGACATGATCTCATCCACAGCCAACCTGGTTCATGAATCATCCCTCTGATACTCCTGACTACGAAGCCCATTCGGCTGTTCACTGGTTCATTCATTCTTTCAGGTTGCTGGATGTCTGGTATGCGTCTGTATTGTTCTGGATGTCAGCGGGGAGGAGAATGATGATGACAATGGTGATAGTGGGTGGCATTCATCCAATCCGTATGAGTTAAATAATGGGCTAAACTGCTGAGCCAAAGAAACCCTCAAATTCAAAACACAATACTTTAACTAGAATAGGGTTTTATTCTCCCTTAATGGTGCAGAGGTGGGCAGGCAGTCCAAATCCATTAGGCACCCTTCTACATGAATTTATCCAGGCTCCTTCTCTCTGCTGTTCTGTTACTCCCTGGGGTGCGGTCCCCCCCAGCAGGGCTGAGGCAGGCTCACGTGATCACCTAGCCAGTGGTCGGCAAACTCATTAGTCACCAGAGCCAAATATCAATAGTACAACGATTGAAATTTCTTTTGAGAGCCACATTTTTTAAACTTAAACTTCTTCTAACGCCACTTCTTCAAAATAGACTCGCCCAGGCCGTGGTATTTTGTGGAAGAGCCACACTCAAGGGGCCAAAGAGCCGCATGTGGCTTGAGAGCCGCAGTTTGCCGACCATGGACCTAGGCAGTTTACATACAGGAAGGGGAAAGGAGAGTGCAGTCCTTGTGCACATCACTCCTCACATCCTAGTCATGTGATAACTCCTACCTGCAAAGAATGCTGGGAAATGTAGTCTCTAGCCAGGTAACCATGGGCTCAGCTAACACTGGATGTGTGAGTGTTCTCTTTTAAAGAAAGAAGGCACAATGGATACCAAAGACCAAGTAGCAGTCTTTGCCATACAGCACAGCTCCTTCATTCTTTCAATTTACAGAAAGGGAAACTGAGGCCCAGAACATGGAAGTAGCTTAGCAGAGGTCACATAATGTGCAGAACGTTTAAGGCCCGTCTCCTGCCTTCTAGGCCACACACTTCCCACCCCAACACATGGTGTCTTTTAGTAAATCATTATTATGGCTCCTGCTGCATGCGGTTCTGCTTTCTGAGGGAAGAATTCATCCTCCCTGACAGACTATTCCACGGGCCAGCGGTTCTTAGTCCTGTTCTTCAGGGGAGGGGCGGATTCCTGGAGCCTCTTAAAGAACTGGGAAAGACTTTAACTCTCCCCGTAAAAACACTCAAATGTACACACACAAGTTCACGTACAGTTTCCTGACTCCTCCCGCAGGTTAAGAATGCCGACGCACCAGGTGGGAATACAATGAAACACACTTCCTGGATGCTGCTCCTCCTGACCCAGCCTGGCTCGTGCACAGAGAGAAGTCTCGGCAGGCACTCACTCTCAGGTTAGCACGGAGCTACGCTGCAAATTGTTTCAGGGTAAGAACAGGTGCTCAGAACTTCGGGGCTGCCAAGTTCCCAACTCTGACAAGGCCGCTGGGGAAGGTTTGTGGTGCCAAGAAATGAAGACACCCCACATTAGCAGCAATTCACGGACCCTTCATTTGTGTGCATGCACACACATGCACACACACACATGCACACAGGACCTCAATAAAAAGGGTACTCTTGAAATCACTATTTTTTCATCACGAGGGGTAATTTGCTAACTGAGTGAAACGATTGGCTAGCAGAGCGCTGAACGCGCTAACCGCCTCTTATCTTGGGGCGCACAGAACAGCCTTCACTGGTTTTCCCCTTTGAGATGCCCAGTGCTGCCAAACAGCCAGCAGGCGTGCAAGCAGATGGCATTTACGCTAAGTGAACCGGAATTAAGTTTTAAATAAAATAGGCTTACCAGAAATAATAACAAAACCTTTCCTAGCTGATGGCTTGGCACAGAAGATGCCCTGCCCCGGGGATGACATTAGACTCTACAGCACAATCGTGTCACATACAGTGAGAGGTGTCAGCTGCTGCGGTGAGTAGCTCCAAGTGCAAGGATGGTGGAGGCTCCATCGTGTTCCAGGGACAGGACGAGAGCCCCAGGAATCGACTCATGGCAACTTACGTCAGAAAAGAATCCCAGCTGTTATTTCTGAGCCTGTACTTGGGATCTGATAACACAGGATCCTCTATGGGATTCACAGGAGGAGAACCCCTAGGGCAGCAATGGCCAACCTTTCCATCCCATGGCACACTGAAACTAATTACTAAAATTCTGTGGCACACCAAAAATAGATATTGTTTTGTGGATCAGACAAAAGAATAGGTGTAGTTTTGATTCATTCATACCAAATGGCTATTGTTCTATTGGCTGTTGTCATTTTTCCATTTGACAATCCTATATAATAAAAGCCTAATACACAAATCAACTGAAGGGCCGAACAACCGGTGGAACGACCGGTTGCTATGATGCACACTGACCACCAGGGGGCAGATGCTCAATGCAGGAGTTGCCCCTAGCCTGCAGGCCCTAGGCCAGCCACAGTGAGTGCCAGCTGCGGGGCCCCCTGATCGCCCCACCATTTGCCCCACAGATCAGCCCTGATCACCAGCCAGGCCTAGGGACCCTAGCCATGCACAAATTTCATGCACTGGGCCTCTAGTCTAAGAGAAAAGAGGTCAGTGCCCCTGACTAAATATTGCATGTTTAAAAATTCTTGTGGCACACCAGTTGAAAATCGCTGCCCTAGACCATAACTTCATGCTCTTCGCACAATGAACCTTTGGAAAGGCTGAGCGCAGAGAAGAAAGTGGCTCCTATTTTATTTACCTATCAGTTTTACACTTAGTTCGAAGACATATGATCCTTGTCAGGCAGTGAGCCCAGGGTTGGCTGCACCTGGGACACAGCGGGAACCCAGGCCAGCCATTCTCTCTGGAGGGGACTGGATGGCACGCCACATCCCGTGGGAGGTGGAAGAGGAACGTGTTTACTTCACAAAAAGTCAGCCAAGACATGCCAGTGGTACATGAGAAGCACCTTCAGCCATGAATAGCCATGGCTAGGGCTTCTGGAGACTTCCACACTCAGCTGTCTGCCAGGGAGACCAGAGTGAGAGCAGCAGGTACCACCTGTTATCCAGCCCCCTTTTGCCAGACATTGGGTGACATTTAACGCTGGTGGGTCTTGATCCGGCATCTAGAAGGGTTCTGGAATCTGGAGAAGGCTGTGCGTAGATTAAATGGGAGTCCAAAGACAAAAGATAATTTTGAAAGGCATTGGGGGTCAGAGGAGTTTTAGCTAAAGGAGCTAAGTTCTCCTTGTCTCAGGACCCCTTGCTTTTTATTAACACAAATTGTCCTAAGGCAAGGTGGAGATATACACTTCAAAGGGTCGGATACAGAAGCGTTGTCAGATTGGGGAATAGCCTATGGCTGTTCAGGTGTTCGGCCAGGAGGAGGCAATAACATGTAGATTAAGATGCCCTGAGCTGTCTGGCAGCAAAAAATCAATTTAATGCATCCCTTTCAGGTTTGGGGAAATGCCTTTAGCCATTCCCAACAGGTGACAACATATGTGACTCAGCCCTTGTTGAGTCCCCAAGTTCCATCAGCCTTTCGATGAAACTCTTGCAATTATGACATGCTGGAACTGGCTTCCGGCACCCTTTCTGTTCCTGGAGACCTTTCTGGCTGAAAACGAGCCTTGGCAGGGCGGGCAGCCCAGGGAGGGTGGTCACATGGAAAGTGTGACTGCGCCCTGTCGAAAGGAGCAGCCTCACCCGTGATGCCTGGCACATTTCTCCCTGGGGGCCTTTCATAGTTATCCGTAGGAAGAGTTAGAAATCGGAACCCTTTCTTTGGCATGAACCCTTACTTATTCTTAGCTTTTAAGCATACTAGTGTTTACCGTGTGTTAGTCTTAATTACGCATCAATCTAGAGCTCCCCATCTCACATAACCCTTGGAGCAATCGGCTACTTTGTATGTGACCAGCCACCAAGGCCATCAAGAAGGTTCCAGACACCTTTTATCACAGAGAGGGCGCTATACATTTCTGCCCACTGCTCCCTTAGTTCTCCTGGTCCAGCGTCTGATACAAAACACATGCTCCAGAGGAAATGGCCGCGAGAAAGCCTTTGGCCAGGAGCAGGTAAACATGACCTCGAACGAGGCTCTTACCAGATCTACTTCCTGTGCTGTCCGCACGGCCCATGTAAACACGTACCATCTGCTTATCGTCTACAGGTATTCCCCAGTTTTCAGAAGTTCGCGTGACACCACTTGGATTTTACAAAAGACCTACATCCATCCCTGTTTTCTGCTAACTGAAAGGAACCCGAAGAGGATTTTTGCTTTTATGAATAAAGGCGAAAAGCAAAAATAGCAGCCCTGAGCCAAATAGTGCCTGGAGCCGCCAAAGCTGGCAGACGCCTGCAGGGGATCCGCCCCAGAGCGCCAGATGGGACCCACCCTGCCCACACCTTGGCTTTGGACTTCTGGCCTCCAGAACAGTGAGAGTACATTTCTGCTGCCGTTGTTTTAATTTTATCCTCATCCAAGTTTATGTTTTAATTGATGGGAGGGAGGGAGGAAGGGAGAAAAGGAGAGAGAGCGAGAGAGATCAGTTGCTTCCTATATCTGCCCTGACTGGGGATCAAACCTGCAACCTAGGTTTGTGCCCTGACTGGAAATCACACCCACAGCTTTTTGGTGCACGGGTCAATGCTCTAACGAAGCCACCCGGCCAGGGCTATTTCTGCTGTTTTAAGCCACCAGCAGCCATAGGAAACTAATACAATAACATGGCATGAAGAGCAAGCCATTTGGCCCTCCGAGCCTCTGTTTCTCCATCTGTGAAATGGGGATGATCGTAGCCCCGCCTCATGTCATACAGTAACTATAGTGAAGAATTTTGAAACATGCCTTACAAAATCAAGTGTAGTGTAGTGTCCACAAGATTTTCTCAAAACGGGAATATTTATCATTACTTTCCCTGATTATTAAAATAATATATGACATAACACAAAGCCCTTGGACAATAAGATAAGAATGATCTGAATTTCACAGCTCCAGAAATAGCCACTGTTCCACACGGCCTGCCTTCCCAACGTGATCTCTATGGTTAATTGCGGATTGAAATCTCAGGTCCACCACGTCTCAGCCGTTTGGCCTTGGTGTGGCCTCTCGGTGGCTTTGTCTCCTTTCGTGCAGGGATACTGGTGGGTTTGTGGTGAGGATGCAAAGGGGTGGTCCCGGAAAAGCGCTGGGGATAACAGGGCTGGCACATTATCTGTAACGAGGGAGAGCGGCAAAGGGGGTGCCTGGAGGGCCTGGCACCCTGCAACATGCTGGCACAGAGCCTGCCACGGAGAGCGCTCAGGACCCACACGCTCTCACCCACGCGCTGTTGTTGCGCGCCCCGTGCTGTGTTCCGTGACGTGGAACCGCTCTCAGCTTGGGCAGGTGCCTCCTCTCGCAGCCCCAGGGACTTTGCACAGGCGGCCCCTCTCTCCCTCCCACCTGGCTGATGGCTCGGTGCCTTTCCAGACTCGGCCCAGACACCATTTCTTTCAGGGCACCTTGACCCGGAGCGGAGGTCAGGCACCTCCCTCTGTCCTCACAGCCTTTACCTGTGTCCCTCTCACCCCCCTCAGGGTATGACCCATTCTTGAGTGTTGTCCTTGTCCCACTCTGGACTTCTGAACTCCAACTCCACGAAAGCAAAGCCTGTCTTATTCCCCCTGGGGTCTGTCCTAGCACCCAGCCCAGGGCCTGGCCCACAGCCAGTGTTCAGGAAATGCTTGATCGGCAAAGAAGGAAGGGGAGGGAACTCATGCCCTGACTCTTCTCTGGGGCCCTCTGCCTTTCCTGCCTCTCAGGGCTGGGACAAGTGCCTCCTGGGATGCCTCCCACCACAGCACAAATTCATGCGTGCCTGTTTATTTACTATACGTATCAGCCAGCTCTTCCTGTGATAATGCTGGGAAACAAACACACACCCCCATCTCAATGGCTTATAAGAACACACATTTTTCTTATTCATGAGCCTGCAACTCTGCTTAGGATTCAGGTGGGGTTAATGTCTGCCACTTGGATCTCCCAATCTAGGAACTGAAGCTACCC